>JAQGAV010000842.1:0-26186 GCA_034691345.1 Phasmarhabditis papillosa | reverse complement strand
TTGACGTAAAGTTATTTTCTTAATTAAAAATTGGCTTTGCACCTGCAAAGGAAGTGTTTTGCTTAATGAATTAGTGAAATCAGAAAAAAGTGGACGACGCATTTTCCCGGTATTTCAACTATAATTTCAAAAAAAAGATTACGAGGCTTTGCCTCATAATCTCGAGGTCGATGATTCGAATCCGCCAAAAGAAAGAATTCTTACAAATTTCTGATCCGCCGCCTCCGCTCCCCAGGTGCTGTGAAATGGAGTTCTGGCTCCCTATGGTTCCTTCGTCCCACTTCATCCTCAAAATATCTGTGATCTCGTGTTTCGGAAAAATATGAATTAACAATCTTTTTTTAAACATCTGTCATCAAAAGAACAGGACCTTGACGGTTCACAGAATTTATTACGCTCGGTTACACCCACTCCAAATACAAATAAGAATTCCACAACACAACCTAAAACCAGAGTATCTGAATCTCATTCAAATAAACTACTATTATATAGAATTCCATTTGATTGCCATCAGATTAGTCCTGCTGCAAAAAGTGGTCGCCCTTATTGAACTTACTATTAGAGTTACCGGATAGGCGCATGCAACTATGCCAAACAATAACTTTTTATTCACAGAAAGGAGCTTATTAGAGTCTTACTGGGAGTAAATTAAACCATAAAATGAAAACATACAAATGTACAGGGTGGCCGATAAGTACTGAGACAAAGTTTGGCGGGTTTCTAAGTTTGAACGGCGGGGTTTCACGCAGCAGTTTCCAAATTTTCTGAAATATCTGAAATAGAATAGATGTACGGTCTGAAATATTGTAATGTATTAAGAAAACAAATTGCCTTTCGTGAGCTGTCGATACCAATAGACCAACTTTAGAAATTAATATATTACATAGTTGAAAAATACTTTCCTTGCAACCAGATGTTAATTGGCTTTCTAGTGTTGGCACTATAAGGCAGTCAAAAACAATATACTGAGTTTCGAATTTGTTTGGGTCTTCCTAATCCTGATTACTTACTCTGATTATAAATCTGAATACGCAGGCGCCCAATCTGCGATATGCGGACAAGCATTTCTAATTATCTGCGGACGCGGACCGCGGAAGTCGAAAAACTGTGCGGACTCGGACGTTTCATGTGAAATCGCTGTTCCACGACATGAAAATTAGTGCATTTGTTTTATTTATGAGAATGGTACATGTTTCTTCGAGCTAAACAAAGTATGCGGACAGTTCAAACTTTTTGCGGACTGCGAACGTCCGGACATCGCTGCGACCAATACCGGGATCCAGCTATCGCGTCAGTCCTTTACGGGAATTGAAACCTAGAAAGTTGAAGGAGGAATATAAGAGAAATATTGCAGATGCATCACATATATTCCCAGCACATGCTCGTGCTTCGTTAAAGATAACTTTGGCAACACGGAGTTTTATACTTTATTCTTTTGCTTTCATGAATAGGACTATATTACCTAACATTGACGTAAAGTTATTTTCTTAATTAAAAATTGGCTTTGCACCTGCAAAGGAAGTGTTTTGCTTAATGAATTAGTGATTAAAACACAACTACAGAACACAGCTCTATAATTAACTTTTTTAGTTCTTTTCAATTTTAACTCTGTAATCAGTTGAGACAGTTTAACAGAATATTGGAGAGATCCAACACTTTTGTTGCAATCATCGAATGTATCCAAATACATCAATAAGTTGCACTATTCATTGTTAATGTCGAAAAACAGCACTGAAAACTAACTTTCTTGAAGAAAATCCGCTAAAAACTTTGGATTAGACTAGGGCCGACCGGGCCGTAACCGAAAATTTGAGAAAAGGCCAGGCCGGCCTTTTCCCCGCCTTGCTCAACATATCCCACTGACCATTAATGACTTATGCAACCTACGCCATAGAGTTTCCAATTGGGTCTACTTGGCTCCACATAAAATTAAATTAAATGATACTTTAATCCCAACTCAGACCAATTTTTCATCTAATTTAGCCGTTTCGATGGTCAACATGAAAAAGCGTCAATTTAGATGCTTATTCATTTAGTGTTTTTACATTCTCTTTGTGCTTATTAGTGGAAATAGTTAGACAATCAGATGATCCGTTGCTCCGAGGGTGGAGCCTTTTCACGGATGCGCATGTTTCATCCTGTGGCCGTAGTATTGAAACGGGCAGTTTTTAGCCTGCCCGGGCAACAATTCTCAATTGCTGGGGCAACCAAAAACTGCCCGGGCACCCACCCGGGCGTTTTTATACCACTGATTACATTAGACAATATTTATTGGCAGAATCGCTTTTCATCGCATAGATCGTAGTTTTCTCACGGTGGCAAATCATGGTTCTCCATATTTTTGGTTTACCCTGATTATTGAGGTTTACACAAAATATTTTGTAAGATATTCGGAATATTTCCAAAAAAAAATAATTTACAACATGAATCTAAATTGTAGAGAATATTTTATGTGATCTGTTTATTTGACCTAGAAAGGGCACACGGCTCGCCAACGGCGACACTGGAGTGCTTAAACCATACTATTCAAAAAAACTTAGTCGCACAGATTGAGCTATGCCTTTCCAATGATATGTAATAAACATAAGTTCCCTGGTGAACTAATCCAGGAATTGAGCCGCAAGATTTCACTATTTGAATTTGCTCTGTCCCGTTACCTTAGGGCGCCGCGAGCCGTGAGCACCCTTATGATCAAAAAACATAATCCTACGCCCTGGATATGCTACATCACCGGTCCTAATTAATGTTGCTTTCATTGAAACGCGTCAATTTTTTCTCAATTAGTTGAATCTACAATTTCCGGATCATGATATTGCTGGACCCATAGAGGATGATTAACGCTACATACTATGCGGCGCAGTTGAACAAACAGATTTGAGCCCGGAAGTGCAACATAAAATCTTTCGAAATACTCAAATTATTGTACAAATATGTTTTTAACCAAAGATTCAGCTGTTCAGATGACGTTCGTAGACTTCGGAGAACCTCTAATGTATTTCAGCATTCTAGAGGTACGTGAAAGATTTAATTTTTAGAAACTCCGGTAATCAAAGAGGTTAGCTTGCGAAATACTGTTCTTGTCATCTTGATTTACCTAAAGGCCAGGTGCACCTAGGCACAAGGGAGCAGACTTTTCAAAATGGGATAACTTGGTCCAAAATGACCGTAACAATATTGGCCTTCATATTTCAATATGAAATGACTAGCTATATCGATTTAAACAAAAAATTCTGATTTAAATTTTGGCTGTACCGTGCCTTTAAACAGACATAATTTTTTGCAATATCTAAGATTTTGAAATGATAGGGTTTTAATGTTTTCTTAGGACTCTCAGAACATAGATCTTGAAAAAAAAACAGAAATCTTCTGAAGGCGATTGTAGAATTTTCAGCTGAAAATATTTTTGTTTTCGCCAGTATTCATCTATAGAAGTACCATTTTTTATCGCTATTCTAATATAGTCTGTTTTAAAACCTAGACTACAAGCGCCGTTTGTAGTTAACGTACCGCTATAACCGGTTTTATAAGGGAAAGAACAATATTGTCCGAGTAAAATTGCACTTTTGAACAGGAAGCACGTCATCGCGGCACGTTAAGTACAAACGGCGCTTGTAGTCTAGGTTTTGAAACGGACTATATCTAAACATATATAAGATGTCTTCAAAAGTAACACAAAAATACACTTCAGGACTACACCCCTGAGTAAGTTACCCTTCCGTCATGACCAGACCTCATCTGCAAGAAAACCTGCAACTTTGTTGACCCACCCACAATTCTGCAACTTTTCGTGAACAAAACGTATTGTTCGCGGGCGACCGGGAGTGACGCGGGCGCCAAAAATAGCGGCGCACTTTTCAGCTTTTAAAATGTTTCTATTCCGATAAGAAGGAGGCTAATTTGAATGAGTAATTCACCAAATGACGCAACGGCGACCGAAATAATTGAACCCGCATAGGGGTAATTAGATATTTTTAAAGCTCAAACGGCGGGGGACGGGGATATTTTAGTTTAGAAAAGAGATGTTTAGGTCACTTGGCTAAAATATAGTCATACTACGTATGGAACAATTTTGAACTCTTTTTGAATAGCTTAGCTCTATTTCTGAAACGACAGTGAGCACTGGCGGCTTCCGACGATGAATGTTATACGCTTATTCTAAGGATTCGTTAGGTATTTTATTTTGGCATCCAGTGTTATGTATTTTTACATATTTTGCTTTCAACAATTTGGTATTTTGTATCTTACCTAACTTTTATTTAGTTCTAAACGCAGATCGTGCCTTATTTTTGCAAGATTCGAAATTACAAACCATCTTTGTGCAGAATATGTAAGCTCTTTTAATGTTTTTCAATAAATTTACATTAATGTAGCTGCTAATATCAAATTGGCGTTAATTTACTACTTTTGGGGGCTTAGCCCTACTTAACTATGTAGATAAACCTACAATATTGTACTACGTTTATATAAGAAATCTTATTTCAAGAATCGCAAGCAACGCATACTAAAAGTCAGAAGATTCTAGCGAGATTTGCTATTTAAGAAATTAGTCGACATTATAGTAGAAAATGATATTTCAAAAGTATTTATTCGCCAGAATTAATCGTATCTCTATAATAGTAGATTACTTCGAAGTAAAGTTTCGGGCATTCATTCCGGAATCTTCTAAGCAGTGACTGCTCTTTTTTAAATTGCAGTTCACGGGTGCATGAACCGTGCGATAAGTAATTTGCTGGTTTTTCAAGCATTCGACAGCTGTGGAATCAAAAATTCTTATTTTCTTTAACCCAAGGGAAAGCCTGATGCCCAGACTCAATATAAAGCGCCTTATTTACAAAAAACGGGTCCCAAAGTCTCGTTTCTAACCAGTCAACTATAGGTAACCGTGGTTTGCACAGTTGATCATGGATAAATCTCAGTTTTTCGATCTGGAAGTATATTCCTTTAGAGCCTATTTCTTCGAGCTCGCTAACATATCTTTTGAATGAAATCATTTCTTCCTCATCTAATAAACTTTATTCACATAATTCACTTAATTTTTCTGCATTCTAAGGTCTGCGAGTGTGTTTGTAGAGCGTATTAATCCCAACACATTAGCAAAATCTACGTCAAACACCAATCCAAATCATTCATAAAACACAGCAAAAAAGACAAAAACCAAGAGTTTTGAGCATTTTTGGTAAAAGAGAAGATAAATAATGAGATTAGTTAATATCACGGGTTCACCAAACCTAAGCACCGCCTTCTATTTGGTAGGTATGAGGGTGATATAGGATATTCGGAAGTTACTAGTAGCTTTCATGCAATTGTTTGGGTGTTTGGAAAAGAAGGCCGAGGCCGGGCAAAATTTTTTGATCGCCTGCCGTCGACTTACCACTCTTGTATTCTAGAAATGCATACGTGTTTTTGTTTGACTGATTGCGAATGATGCTGTTTAGAAGGGTTCCATAACGCGAAAAGATGAACCTATTACTTTTTTAAGATAGGGATTTAATCTGTTTCAAAACCTCGACCTTACTCGAGTTGCTGAAATCTAAACTTTGCTAGCGAAAAGTTAAAAAATGGGCAATGAAGGCGCGGAGGTATACCTTGGCTTCCGCAATTGCGTATTTGTCTTTTTTCAGGAAATCATACTACATGCAACTAGTACAATAATATTTTTTTGACAATAAACAAAAAATTGCGCATTGGACCATATAAAGGAATTGTAATTTTACCATAGAACGAGCTATTTTAGAAACCTTATATAATACCGCTCTCTGCAGTTTTTTTTGTTATGGCCTATAGTAACTCCTTTGAAAACTTTTGTTGCACGGATTCTAAGAAGGAATCTGCCGTTCCAGTCTTTTTTTGTTATGGACTATACTAACTTCGATATGATTTTCTGATAGTTATTTTTTACAAATCTTAAAAATACTATAATCTCTAATAACATACTACATATAATAATACATGCATAGTACCAATTATCACATATAAACGAGGTTTTGTTTACTATTAAGTTATTCTGAATTACTTTTAATGTCAATGTTATTACGTCCGGGCGAATTAAACTTTTCGAAATAACTCGATTAGCATTTTCCGTTTTTGTTTTGGTGAATTTTAGTAGTTTGCTGGTTCAGAAGTCTAAATCGTTGTAAAGAAAATGTAAGACATTAGTTAGGCCAATCCCCCATTCGCACGTTCTTAGACGAACTTTTTTTAGTATAACTAGATTTTTTCCCTTCTGATTGGATACGTAGTTCTTAGCCCATCACCTGCGCGGGGAACGGTAGTTCCGGACAGTTCTTTAGAGTGAACTTTGTTTACTAAGTAGCCATCATTTCCAGAACTGTTAACTTTCAATGTTTCAATCCAACTTACAACTTTTTTCGGTTAAACACTTGGAACGACAGTTTGCTTGCCTTCAAAGGGACTGTGACGAGGTATATGCGGGCTATAAACCGATATAGTATATTAATCGCATGATTAGTATTTTTGACATTTCGACACTTTACATTTCAATAGCTCGAATACGAATGAAATTGAATATATATTATATTCATCGTATCTTATATATTTATATTCATAATCAGTGAAAATAACTCTATAAATTAAAATTAACATAAAAATACCGTGTTACAGTCCCTTCAAGCCAGTCTGCTGGAACAAAGCTCCGTTTTTAGGTTATTTTGTGGTTTTTAAAGTTTACAAAACAACTTTGCAAGAAAGAATCGAAGTATCACTTATTCTAAACACCTATAGGATTTTCGGTTGTTTCCGGCGCCAGCAATGCCGGGAATGCTTTTGTGGACGCGGTGGCTGCTTACGTCACAATGTTAGTATCAGTTGTTACATTAGGTCTGTCTAATTGGCTAATTTATCATTTTGTCACTCACCTACTAATTGCACAAATCTCTCTCACAAGAGGAGCCGCCTGCAGCCTAACCCCAGCAATCCTTGTTCCCCGAAACTTTTTTCGAAATTGAACACATATTAAGTGAGAGAACAGTTCGATTTGCTATTTTACGATGGCGACCGAAAACTTGTATTCCCGGGAACTTTACTTTATTCTACCTGATTTCAAGCTTATGCGACGCCTTAAACCACTGGGCCACCTATGGCTGCCTAAACCTAGGATGGAAACTAAATCTCGCTTAACGTGAACCATGCTTTGTTGATTATTTCTTTATTCAGTCTTTGGGCGCACAAAACATGACACAAGTAAGCTGCTAGTTTCAGAAGCCTTCTGCAGCTACGGGGTGTCCAAACCACAGCTTCAGATACTCGAGGATTCCGAAACCGCTGCTCTAATCATTAGGCTACAGCACCCGCACATAGTATCCTTTTCTCACCTGGACATCCAATGGCGACACCGTGTTGAAAACTGGAAGATTTGTTTTTCCAGTTGGGTTTTAGTTCTCGCCTTTTTTGGATTTATCACAAATTCTTGGTGGTTTGTTGTAACGATTAGGCAAACTGGTGATATATACTTTTTATTCTCGAGAAGACTGAGTTTCCCAAATCTCAAATGTTATGTTTTTTAAATCTATTTTCCTACACTATAGTTTTCTTTTTTCTTTTTTAACTTGTAATTATTTCTTCAAATCGTTAGCAGGTGATGCAGTTTGCCAAATTTGACGCATCTTGGCCAAATTATGGTTTGTACCATAAATTGACCTTCAAATTATAGTTTGCTAATACGGTTGGCTAAAGTGATTGAAAAGAGAAAAATTTTAACTTCTCATATCATTGTTTATTAATTATGAAATACTTAACTTTTTGTTCATTTACTGATATTTCACAGTGAACATAGACAAGTCAATTCATCAACCAGGAGGTGGTTGAGGAGCGGCAAGTTTTCAATATTTTCCGGACTTGCCGATCTGGTAAAGTCCGGACCAACCAAGAACCTAACAACGACCGTGTTTGTTCATAATCTGAAGGTATTACTGTAAAGCAAACTTGAGTTTAGCCCACGTAAACCCTATGTAAACCCTAGTTTAAACCATTATTTACTATTGTGACCAGGGCCCGTCCCGAAAGTTGTGTCTCAATAAAGGGCCGGCCCGTTTCCACCACTGATTTCATAACATTATTCAATTTTTGATCCTAGTTCGTCTTCTTTCTATACTCATTCCACTCTCCTCTTCAAATTTCTTTTTCCTGAGTCGTCTCGCCCTCCAATTGTTTTTATTGCGCATGATGCGTGAAGTGTTTTTAAGCAGTATTCAATTTTATGATGTGTCTAAAATTGGTTTTGTTTATTATTTGAAGCCCACCTACGCTACTGCGCACATTAAAAATGAGATGCGGCTGATGGAATGTGCATATTTTTGTCTTTTTATTCGAAATCTATGTTTTTGGTCAAATATGTTTCTAACGATAAGGTTATATGTTGGTTGACTGATTTGCTCAATGGCTCTGTGGCCGCTTTCAAATAGAGGTGCGCGGGATCCCTCCCGAATCCCGGATCCAAGATTGATATGCAAAGATGTTTAGAGGTGTTGACTTTCTGAATCGAGGGCTTTCAGTTATGGATTCCGAAATCGTCCAAACATACACAACTCTTTTCTAACATTCCGTCTTCGGGAGCACGGAACAGAAGATGTTTTGGGTTTCTCAAGCCTTCTGCAGCTACGAGAACTTCAGTCAAAATAAGTATAAAATTATAGATTATCAAGCAGCCGATATTTAGTCTCGTCTTCCAAGAAGCTAATCTTTTTAATAATAATAATGTACAAATTTTCCGTTTAATATAAATTATTGCAAAAGATTTTTCAGTTAAATTTGCGGCTATTTTCGTTCTTGACAATTTCTTAAAATAAGCTTATATCTTTCCATTGAATAGGAATTAGCTTGCCATAAAGGTCATGACAGCTTAACGTTAAATGGATTAGAAAAGAAACTAAAATAGAAGTTTAGTAACTTTTTATCTATATAAAACTGGAACTACACTTATCTTGTGCTACAGATATAGTGGAATTTACGATATATTCTAACAAATAAACTCCGTCTTCGATGAGATTACTATCTAGCTTTCAAAGCTTGAACCTCAGTTTTACGTGTTTCAGTTGCAAATATCAAAAATTATACATAGGAGCAAAATTTAAAAGTTATTATCGATTGTGTTTGAACTAAATTTGAATGTAAAAGTAGTGAAACTATTTCGTTTCGCCCATAAGTCTCGCAGGAAATAGCTCTGAACGAAGAAATTTATTAGGCTTCAAAAATCATCTTTGGATGTTCAATCGCGTTGTCAATTGAATGCTATTTTTGGGCCATAAATCATAACTAATATTCTAGTTATTATTCATTGGTTGTGATTAACGCGATTACATACACGATGTGTTCTGATCTTTGTTCCTTATAAGAATGTATCACGGGTGTTCTTGTTATTCTTTCCATCTTTGCTGCAGCTAGAAGTCGGTTTTGCGGGAATCATAAGAGAACATTTATAAGAGGAAATAGAATGTTGACTACCATTCTATATTTTTTATGAATTTAACTGACTATAGCAATACCGAACACACACATCGTCAAAAAACAAAATTACGTTTTATTATGGTTGGTCGGTGGTCAGCTCAATTAAAATTTATCTCGCTACCAGTGAATATTTCAGCACTTAAACTGACCAACGGGCATCATTTCAACTAAAGTAGCCAGAAGGTTCACTGACTATTTAGGATTTAGACGGATAACAAACATCTAGTTTTCAGTAGTTTGTAAAAATGTGAGATTCTTATAGTCGACGGACGGATCGCTTGCAGGGATATACGGTCAGTTTTGCGAAGGAGCGCGGATACTAAGGGGTAAAATACAGAAACCCTAAGGAATTAGCGCTCCAGCGCATCATTGACCTGCAAACCTGCAAACAAATAGTCCGTCGACTATACATATCTATGCAATTCTAATCATATTGAGTTCAAGATGAACAAGAAGACTCCGTTCTGTAAATTACTCGATAGGAAATGCAAATAGTCTTATAATTTGCAAATCAATCGGATTCTAATTATTAGCATAAGTCCATAGTTAGCATATTTGTTTGCTTAAAATGTTGCGAACGTCTGGCAACTTGTTTGTTGTATTCTGTCTACATTCCAGAAACGTTTTACTTTTAGCCGGTAGACGTATTTACCAGGTTACCATCGCTGGTACGACCTTCCGACAGTTTCCCCCATTATTAGACTCTAATTGAACAATTAGTTATTTCGCTCACTTTATTAAAAATAAAGTGAGCAGTCATATTTTAGCAGTATTTGCATATTCCTATTATCGCGTCCATCTTTAAGGCTATATGTTACATTTGAAACTCAGATATTAGGCTCAACAATCGATTCAACCTTACCAAAATTGTCGCATATCCGCGTGTAAACCGTACCCTCCACAGGACTACCACTTGGGGTAAATCTGCCAGCTGCCCTAGTATTTTCCCAACCCCGAAGGATCTTGAAAATTTTACTGTTACTAATAACCAAATTTTGTCTAAATGGGCATCCGCAACAAGTCTTCAATAGCTACAAACACTTTTAACAGTTTTCGCAACCTGAGAACCTCAAAGACTTCATTTTGTTGGCTCCAACCCCGCCTACCAGAGTTCTCGTGTCCTCCCTCGCCCTTCTCAATTTCTCAGTTAATAACTGCACACTTCATGACGTTTCCTTAAATTTATCTTAATCTACCTGCGTCTCTTTCCTTTCTTGGTTGATCGGCAGTCTCTCGCCTTCAATTTCAAAACAACCCATCACCGAGGAGTATCAAACTCCTCCTCTAACCAAATATTCATAAAGAGACTAATTGGAAACCGAAGGAACCTCCAAATATCGCAAGGTTTGGAAGTTTTCACCAGCAAATCCACATGTGCTCGGCAAAAAACAACGTTTTCTGCAAATATTTTTGAGAAATTTGCTTTTTGTATCGTTTTATTGAACATAACGCAGATGGTTGATTCAAATTTATCCTAAGGTCTGAGATCCCTTAAAGAATAGCTGGTTTGCGCCCTCCAGTAAATCAGTTGAGAGTTCCGGCTGCCATAGCCAACATAGCTCAGTGTATGGCGCACCCGTCTTGCTGTTTGTCTGATCGTAAGATCTAAGGTTCGACTCCCGCCTAAGAACTATTCTTGCAAACTATTCCTCTGTCATTGGGATATCATATACAAAAAAATTATATTGAAATGTTCAGTTTCTCCTTAAAAATGAATAGGATATTGGGGGATTGGTTAACTTAATTTTTATTTAACCCCGACTCTCTTCAGTATACAACGCTGGAAAACTAGCTCTTGTAACAAATTTAGTATGATTTGACATAGTCTCATTCAAAAGGAATAATGGAGTGTTTCGTGCGTATTTTTAAGCAATTTTGCGTATATTTTCGTATTTCGAAACCTTTCAGAGCCAGTTTCTGCGAGATTCCTTTTTTAACACTCTATTAATACTCTCGGATCTTCTTCACTACTTCTTGGCGGATTTCTCTTTACCTGAAATATATTTCTTCGCTTTAACAGTGTGCAGATTAAGTTAGAATCGAACAATCCTGTCTCGAGTTCTTTTTCAAAGTTTCCCCCTTTTCCAGTATGGCGCTTTACTTACGACAACAGTAGCTTAACTTAATGTTTTTGTCTTGTGGAGTTTGATGAATTGACTGCAATTTAGCCTGTCGTTTTGCGTCTTTTTTAATCTCAGAATGAAGTTTCTCATACATTCAAATTCATTGTTCCGTGCGTTAATTTGCAAGTTTTTATAGAATTCCGAAGAGTGCTGAATTAATAGTAGAGAAATGAAATCACGCATCAGTTGTATAGTAATTTTTAAGTGAGAAAACTCTATTGAATCGTATAGTCGGTGTACTAATCGCTTGCAAGAGGTTACGGTACGAATTGTAAATGTTTTAGAGCCAATTAGAGTAACTAGAGAAAATTTAAAGCAAAGATATGCTCTATTTTTAATTTATTAGACCTTTAACTGCAAGCGATTAGTCCGTCAATTATAGCAGTATTATTCTGTTTATAAATTTCAGTCATGTAAGGTAATACAAGTAGAGCTAAAGCATAAAGTCGGTTTCAAGAAACAGTAATGCTCAGTTCCACTAGTAAGTGGTTATCTCTGAATAGTTATTTACTTAAATTTCCAACTACTAGATATCGAAACTTAAATGAAATCCTTCCCTAAGATTGATCAGTGGCCGCATTCACAGGAACAACCCTTCACGGGAACAAAAAGCATTCCCTGCGTAAAGAAATGGGCCGATTAGAGACCGGCCCGGAACTAGGGTTGTCCGGAAGGACGGTTTTCAAATTCCGGAAATTGGAAACCGGAAATTGGAAGGAAAATCCGTCGGATACCGGAATTCCGGACATCTTCCCTCGTCTGAAGTTCCATAGAATTACAAATGTTTCGAAATCCTTGTGCCTTGGTGTTGCCCCACAACACAATGATTCTAAAGCTAATTTCTCAATTATATTAGTTCGGTTTTTATTGGATTTACTCAATTGGGGAAGTTTCCTACGCGGCGCAAAATTAATAACCCTACTCTATATTGCTTATTTGCGTAGAGAAGGCAGCGACTGCTACCGAACACTACATATTAATCTAACATCGCCAAGTGATGAATAGATTCAAGCAAAGGAACTAACAAAATAACAGACATTATATTGCAATTAAGTTGCACATACTGAGACGCAATAAGGATTTGCCTGGATGGTATTTTTGTGTTGAAATGGTCGAGGCCGGCCCCCGATGCTTTTGTAAAGAAACGCTTGTGTTTGTTATATATAGTCCATCTCAAGACCTAGGTTTCCAGCGCGTTATCACGAACGGGGCGCTGTATTATAAAAATGAGTGTACCTTTGGAGAAGACGCACCACGTCCACCGATTTTACTTTTTTTTTGTCACACTGCGCCACGCTTGTGATACTGCGCTGGAAACCTAGGTCTTAAAATGGGACTGTAGAATTGGTTATCTTGTTCTGGTATATGTATGGCTTTAGTTGATACTTCAATGACTTTCAACTGCATTGAAAATATTTCCCCTATTATATCTTATTTCTTGTGTTGTTTTACTGATTTTTAAATAACGTCAAATACAAAATAAAACATTAAAGAACTTAAAAATTACCATAATACGTTTTTGCCAGTTTTGTCATTCTATAGTTCGTAATCAGCCAGTTAGGAAATGGTATAGTTTCTATTTCTGTGTTGTCGTTCTGTCTAACTTATAGGTTGTTACCCTCTTATTTGAAAGATATAAAACTTTACTTAACACCTGGTTTCCGATTTTGAACTTATTTAAAACTTATTATTTTCAGCATACCCGTTTCTAACACCTCTTCTTATTTGATTGCTAGTTGGCAGTTTTCTTAAAAGTTTTGTAAATTACTATATTAAACCATCGATTTGAGCAATTTCTGACCTAAAAACATTGTCTGTATTCCCTATTTTTAAGTCATCATTTCCTTTCGTCGGCTTCGAATTACTTTATATTATTTTCAAATCGTCATTTTTGAGTGTTATGTAACATTTTACCTTTGTTAGAGTTCAAATTATGCTTTTTCACAAAAACGGTTTTAATACTTATATTCTGTCTTATTCAGAGGATTTCCGGGCCTAATGAAAATGCAGCTTGGAAGAAACGATGTGAAATGGATTTAAATGAAGATGACAAGGCAGGTTCAACATTTTTCATTTTATATTTTCTGTGCTCTATTATTTTATTTCTTATTATTTCCGATTTATATTTTTAATTTATACGTATTTTGTTTACTATTCTTACCGGGCCGGCCCATGGCATCCCTCACTCTCATAGTTTTATGATCAGTCATGTTACGTATCTGGAATGGACTTCGCTCATTAAACTCGGAAGACCTTTTCTCAATTTATTTTGGTTCCTGCTAGAAATTATTAAAGTATTGGGAAACATTTTGGGTCAGACAACTGCCGTAACGAGAAATAATAGTAAAATGACACGCCTTCATCCGGATTCAGTTCATTTCGACTGACATTGCTGCCGCGCCTTAAAGAGTTGTTTCTCTTTCAACCCTCTAAAAGTTGACGAGTACCTTCAGAGCTCTGCCGTTTTCAGTATATTCCCAGACTATAAGTCACCGTCTAGGTTCCGGGCCCAGCTGATCATTTGATTCGGTTTTCTCATACAAGAATTGTTTTGCAAGTCCTGAACCCGTCCATCAGAGGACTAGTACTCCCACCCTTAAGAACGTCACCCATCACAAGACCTGTCAAATGATGTTGCCTAACTAGGTCCGGCCCGCAATTGATGAATTCACCTTTTAAAATTGCAAAATAGAAAGTTGTCAAGACACATTTGATATTCGTTCTATAATTCAAAGTTCCTATTGAAACTACAACTTTTACTAACTTTGAGAAATGTTACTAGGTTGCCATGGTTAATATTTGACCAATTTTGCTTTATTCATTGAATTTTTGAATCAACCATCCTAAAATCTCATTACATGGCAATTCTCATTGGTCAAGAAATCCAGATTCTTAGTTATTAACAAACCAAACACAACCAAACCTGAGTAGCTCAGTGGTTAGAGCGCCGGTACACAAAAGAGTCGCATGTTCAAGACATGGCCATTTTTCCTAAACGTTTTAGATCACGCCTCTTTACCAATACCGTATTATCTGAACAGTAAACGGGAAGAATTTCGAACTCGCATAATGTAATAATACAAAACCTAGCACGTGTTGACTTGGTTCATACACGTCACTTCTTCGTCCCCCTTCCTTACACACCTTCTTCCTGTTCTCTTCTCGGTCTGCTCTAATTGGCTGTCATCTTTTGTTCGTCCACTGTGTGGGATGGCACCATAGACTAGCATTATTTATCTATATTATACATTTTTCTAGTCAGATATTGATATTTTGTGAACCTGATCTTTATAAAACATACTTAAGCAACTAGTACTTCACTATTGTAGTTAATAGCCTAATAAAATTGACAAAGAATCTTGTCTTGCTTGGAACTTATTCTAAATAACAACTTAGAATTGTGGAATGTTTTGAATAGTTTAGAAAGTGTTCGACTATCATTTACGAAAAGTACTCTGCATTCTGTATTCAAAGCAAGAATACGAGCACAGCGTCCTGGAGAAAAGGGATGTTATAGAAAACTGAATATACTTTTGAAGAAAAGCCTAAAATCCACCGATTTTCAATTTATTTTTACAACAACACAGCTGCACTCCAGGAGCAGGAGACTGCCATTAAGTCTAGGCTCGTATTACAGAGTATTCTACTTATCAGTATAGTCAACCGCTAAGATATATTTGGATCACCATTTTCGAGAATCTTCTTTTTATACAAGATTCTTTGCTTTCAGGAGATACGTTCGGATGAGAAAGCGCAGGCAAAAGTGGACGTGGAAAGTCTGCTAACGACAAATGATCAAACGCCTAGACTCCTCATGCATAACAAGGTAACAATTAGATGTTTATTTAGTTATAAGGCATATTTTAAGATTATTATTGTTATTTACATCACCTTCTATTCACATTCATTAAGAATTATAGTTTGTAAACATCGGGAATAAATTCTGTCATTAGAGTATTGCATCGTTCAAATTCATATATAGTCGGCGCCAGGGCTTATGCAAGGGTATACGGTACGAAATTCAAATTTTATTGGAGCGCGGCCGTGCAATGGAGCGCGAAAAGGCAAACTAGTCCAAGATGCAATACACAACATCACATCTAACCTATTTTTCTGAAACAATTAATTTGAGTTAAAGAATATAACTATTTTGTGCGTATTACTGCGAGCACTCAAACCTTTAACTTGCATATCGTTTGTCCGTATGTTTCAAAACTAGGACTGCATTGGTCAGGTCTCACTTGGCAATTCACAAATTTTGCATTTCCGCGCAACAAGTAAAGCCGGCGTAATTTAATCTAGGTTATAAAACAGGCTATATATAATTTTGCCTCTTCTTACAAACTATAGAGACAAACAATATTACAAGTTTACTTCCTGTTTGAACGCCATTAATTGTTTAAATACCTGCACCAAAGTGTATTAATTTTACGTAAATCACACATTATTTTAATGATAATGGCGTAAACTGCTTTACACAAGCCATTATGTTACAATCTCAATGTTTTCTGACACTTTTATTTCTCTAGCTGTATGCTCTTTGCAACATTTAAAAAAAAGCTTGGATCTTCTGGATGCTTCAAAATTGAACCATTTAATAATAATAACATAATAATATTTATTGCCGGAATCGCAGATCACATTTTGTTGTGTATTGCATTTGCGCTGGGTAATCATGTTTCTGAACATTCTGGGCTCGTCTAACCACGAACCATTCAAAAAATTATTATAGGTCTCAGGTATTGTCATGAACTTTTGATTTGGAGATCGTAGATCCTATTATTTTTAGCAGGATGAGGGATACATTGCAATTCTTACAAGCTTCATCTTACATTTCTTGTTATTCGTTTCCAACTTCTGTTTGCAACCTTAAAACTCTGCAGCATTTGGTCTTCCGCTGCCTTCAGGGGCCACCCGTTTCTTCTAGAATCATAGTCAGTCAACTGTGAATAAAAGGGGCCCCTGACTTTCATAAATGCACCTAGTCTAACCAATAAACATGGAAAACGTGATTTTGTTTTATGTATTAATTCTTTTAAGCAATTTTATTCACTTTCTGCAAAAAAATTTGTTCTGGAAAGCCTTTAGCATAATGTTAATTGATTATTTCATATATATTTTCTGAGGATTCTGTATAGTTCATAACAAAAGAAGACTGCAGTGAGCGGTTTTGTTAAAGGTTTCAAAAATCACTCCTTCTGGGGCTAAACTAAACTTCCATTATATGGTTCGATGCGCGGAAGCCTATGTATACCACCGCGCTGTGAGGTATTTTGTTTGTTATAGACTATATCCAAGTTGTTCGAAACAGCTTCATCTCTCTGTTTAGCTAAATTATTTCACGTAGATTATATAGGGTTGTTAAATCGAACTTGAAAACTTGAATTATTGAATTTGATTAACCACCTAAAGTGTAGGCAGGTTATCTAAGCCAACACCACAACTTGAACGATTGCATGAATACGTTGCTGCCAAGCTCGGGGAGGCCTACATTTGAGATACTATAGTCCATCACAAGACCTAGCTTTCCAACGCGGTATCACGAGCAAGGCGCAGTGTTATAAAAATGAATGTACTTTTGGAGAAAACGCACCAGGTCGACCGATTTCACTTTATTTTGTATAACACTGCGCCCAGCTCCGCGCTGAAAACCTAGGTCTTGAGATGAACTATATAACATCCCGAAATATACCTCGTAGTGCCATAGTGAAAATAATGATCTTTCTACTAAAGGTTATTTATCTCATTTTATATTCAAATACTACTCTTCTCGGTCGACTAATTTCGAACATAATAATGCCCAGTTCGGGTGCAAATTATTCATAAATATAGATATTCTGGTGGCCCTACCTACTGCCACCCTCGTAATATAACAAATTTAGGAATTACGTCAGTTGTATTGTAGTTTTGATTGCTTCCTTTTATTGGATAAATTGTATAGTATGAGATGGGAGTGGGTTCCCCATTTCCAACACAAATCCTTCCCGATCATACCCAAAACAAAATTGGTTGATCTGAGCTCACATCACTGGTGTTGAAGATATTTATAAGAAAAAAGTCGGCACAGAAATATAGTCTGTAACCAACAAAAGACCGCGGAGCGCTGTGGCATACATAGGCTTCCGCTATTGCGTATTTGTCTTTTTCTGGACATGATACAAAATAAAACTAGTTCAATAATATTTTTCTGACATCAAACAAAAAAATAGCGCATCGAACCATATAATGTTTTTCCAATTTTGCCAGAGAACGAGCGATTTTACAAACATTACACAACACCGCGCACTGCAGTCTTCTTTTTGTTATGCACTATACCACAATTCGCGAACCAATGTTTTGTTTTAGCCATATCCAACACTCGTTTCCTCGAAAACCAATTCAAATTGCTTTCATAGTTCTTATGCTTAACTGTTTTTGACTGTGCACAACTTACGGTCGTCCCCGTTTCTAGTTCCGTTTAGTATTGGTCACTTATCTAAACTGAAAACTAACAATCTATCCAATATCAGATTACTTGAGATCACTCAGCCTAGTTATTTGTGTTTATAAAATGAATCATCTAACTGCCTACTATATGATTTCGATCATCCATGAGGAGGCGTTTAAATTGCCATCAATTTTGAATTTTTATGGTAACGAACAAAATATCCAGTGGGTGCTCATTTTAAGAAAACAGTTCCAAAAAATGAAGAACTGCCGAATGTTTCGGAATTTGAAGGACTGTTTCATTTTCTAATTTGACATTCAATCCAATAATGATATACTACGTTTATCATTAATGTGGATTATCGAACTGTACCGATATAGAGCCTATTCCAAATCTATTTATCTGAAGCGTGACTAGAGTTGTACAGCGCGACCCGAAAGAACGAGCCCCATCTCGGAATGGTCGTAAGTAGTTCAAGCCCTGGTCCGATGCCAGGGCTTGCTTGAAACGCAAGCCCAAGCCCAAAAACCCAGCTCTGTTATATATCGTATTGAAGTGAGTTTAATCCATAACAAAAAAAGACTGCAGTGAGCGGTGTTGATTAAGATTTCAAAAATCGCTCGTTCTGTGGTAAAATTATACTTTCATTATATGGTTCGATGCACAATTTTTTGTTTGTTGTCAGAAAAATATTATTGTACTTGTTTAGTTTTGTATCATTTCCGCATTTCCAGAAATAGACAAATACGTAATTGCGGAAGCCTATGAGTTCCACCGCGATCTGGTATCCTTTATTTGTTATAGACTATAGCTCTTTCTTTACTCCAGTTTCATTCACATGCAACAAAAAAAAGTGGAACTAATTCTTTAACAAAATTTTGCACATTTTTCCATAAATAGTTGATAATGCAGATTTGCCTTCTATTTTATGTGGAACTAGATATGTATTAGCTATTTCTACGTGATCACGACCACATCCGGTGACAAAAAAGGACTGGAATCGCAAATCTGGGGCACTTTTTGAGAACTATGTCAGCATCAGAGCTCAATAATGTTAAAAGTGGTTTGCTCTTATCATTTACAGTGCGTTCTAGAATAAAAAAGTTTCGTTCTTTTGTTGTGAGTTCAATTGTCTATATTCTGTATCAAAGGGAAGGTTTCAAGTGAAGTATTCTGGAAAACAGTGGCGTCATAGTCAGATTCAAAAGTAATATCGCCGTGTAATCTGCGTTGTTTACCATTTTGAACACTGCACCCGCTGGCAATTTACGCGCGCGGAAGATGCAATTGAAAGTTTGCTTCATTTCGTAAGTCTCAAACGAAAATTTATTTTTGCGCCTGCGGAAAATCTAAATAAAAGTTAATTATTGCCGGTAATCGCTCATATCACACAATTACTGAAGATTTCTTCGGCGCAGGGTTTCGGCCATTCATTCCGGAATTTTCTGAGAACAGACAGCTCCTTTCTAACATTCAATCTTCGGGTGCACGAGACAAGGGACACATATAGTTCAGTATCACATCACTATTATACTTTCTACTTATATATGCCTCACTACATCTTATTATTTGAAAGACAATACCTTTCCGTTCTTTCGTATATATTTTTATTATTGCCTACCATCATTTCCTGGTAGCGACTGCTTCTTTCTCTTAATTGCGTATTTTTCGTGGCAGTCTGAGTTTAGCGGTGTTATTATAAGAAGCGTTGTTTTTAATTACAGTCAGCAGACTATAATAACAATCGAATCCCATTAAACGCCGACCCGTGACTCAAATTTTCGGGCCTGGGCCGATTTTCACAAAAGTCGACCACCAGCCCGCCTTTGTCAATGTTGTTCGTTAAATAACGAATGGTTATCAACAATCTGTAAAAATACCTTTGTTCTTTGAAAACACTCTAGTAGTTCTTCAAATTAGTAATTTGTTTAATGTCAAGTTAGAAAAAAGCTTAAGTATATAGTCCCAAACATCAATAATCTTAAATTCGATCGACGGTAACGTCAGTTTTATTTAATAACTTTATGAATGAAACTACCGTAACCCATTTACAATTCTTATCAGCCAAGTATAGTCTGTAACTAGCAATTGAACCATTGAAGTACCATTGAAGGCTCCCACCAACGATATTTCATTCCTTTTTACAGAACACAGCAGCTCCTTGGGCCTATATATTTATAATCATTTTCATTATTACGTATATCACCAAAACTTGACACTTCCGAACGAACGTCATAGCTGTCATTCTATAAAATGGCCCCTTATAACCCATATTTTGCCAAATTGCACGTTGAGATTGAAGTTTTGTAGCAAATTAGAGTCTACAAACTTTATATATGATAACAGAAAATATATTTTATTTTATTTTTACTACCGTATAAGATTAATATAATCCGCAGTACAAAATTTAGTTACTAGAGTGTAGTCCCTTCAAAATAAAGTCGTTCATCGAAAAATGAACCTATGTAATGTGGCATAACAGTTTTAGCTCCAATATACATTGTTTATAACTTAATATTACCGTAAGATTCTGTCTCAAATAAGACTGAGCTATAGTCTGATTCGAGAGTAATAATGGAGTGCCGTCTGCGTATTTTAAGGATTTTTATCACAGCGCCTGTAGTAAAACTGCGCGCTTACATTGCAAATGCAATTTTCAATGTGAGAAAGCGCCAAGAACTGGCACTGTGTTCGCAAACGGGGCTCAGGCAAAATTATTTTCTTTTTCCATTATAACTCTCTTAATGGGTCCGTCCTTTACCAAGCTGAAGTCCCAAACCCCGAGAAAAGCTTATATATTCCATCGTGGTGAAATTTGTGGTTCAGCTCTAATAACTTTGGATATTCTCCAGACTGTGAAGTGGAAACGTTTTCTGTACAAATGACAAATACTATGACTGTTCTGAATAATGCGGGATTGATTCAATTATACTCTATTACGGTTTTCTCAAAAGTAATTACAGTACTAACAAGATTGGAGTTTAGAAAAGTTATTACTTTTCTGTATCACTTGTATTACAATAATAGTGGATTTCTTAGAGATAGTGTTCAGGCCATTCATTCCGGAATCTTGTGAGCAGAGACTGTTCTTTTCTAACATTCAGTCTTCGAATGCAATAGTTCCTGCCCATGAGAATTTCCTTTTCCTAGCTTCGTGTACTACATCTTTAATTCGAGTTCCTGATAACATAGTTGGGAATTCGATCGAGTAGAGCATGCCTAGCATAGTTCTTTCCTTTCTCCGCTGGACGGTTTTTTCTGACAGTCTTTCATAGACCATGTTTCGCAGTCATAGAGCATTGCTGGTGTGACAAATTTACTAAAACTATTCTATTTCACAAATCTTAACTACCATATTGTAATTGTATTCTAATTATAATATTTCAGTGTTCCAAGTGTTTTCTCAATCTACGGGTTCTGTTTTTAATCATAATCATTATGTTTCTCTCTACTATCTCTTCAATTCTCTTATATGAACATTTGACTGGTGAGTTGGTGGTTAAAAACCTGGTCCGGACGGCTTCAAGTTAAAAGAATTGAAGTGAAAATAGTAAATTGTTTTACGAAAAATCGGTATCTATTATTATGTCCATGAAAATTCCAATGAAATGAGCATTATGGGTCTTGCCTCTTCAAAATATGACTTCTAATTAAATAATACATATGTATGAGCTAACAGTACCCTGTGTTACTACTCAGCTTGCTCACAAACATAAAGAACGTTCACTGCGTCCAACACTTGACTGACATCACTCTAATTAGAATATAATATTATTTGTTTTTTACTTAAATAATATTATTGTCCGCGCTAAAGTAAAGAAAACGTTCTCCAATTACAGAAAATTAGAGCGCACTTGGTTAACTCAATATAATCCAAATAACTGAATGGGTTCGAAGTCTGAATTGGAAGTGAGGGGATCTTTTAGTTTAGGGCTTTTGAGAAAACTCACTACTTAAATCTAAGAAAATGAACTTGAATGAAATGAGGCTATCATACATACTTGAAGGAGCTTCCAATGGCCTAGACATAACTTTTAAATCAGAGCACGGTCCCGGCTTTGTGCAGCGCTGGTTATAGCAAACAATGCACAAAGTGGGATCCTACTCATTTCAGTTTTAATAAAACTATGAGAATCTTATAACTCAACTATTACATTTTGTTTCAGTGTGTACAACTCCAGAATGTGTCTCGAGTGCTGATAAACTTATTCGAAATATGGACAACTCTATAGATCCGTGTCAAGGTAGGCATAATCGTAGAAAGCCAGACTGCTCAAATTCAAAAGAATTCAAAAGAAAAAACTGTACATATAGTCGGCACCGAGAGTAATAATGGAGTGTCACTTGCGTATTTATAGGATTATTTACACCGCATCTGCAGGCAAATTGCACGCGCGTACTTGCAAAGTACACTAATGAAAGGAAAGTATCCGCCAGATGCTGGCGCGGTGCTCGCAAAAGGGGCTCATACGAGCATTGAATTCTTAACACTCCATCATTACTCTTGGCGCAGACTATATGAATTTCTATTTTTAAACTATTCATTACAGACTTCTACCGGTATTCCTGTGGTTCATTCATCAATTCCTCTGTTAATCTGAACTATCCCAGTTGGAACATGCTATATAAGACAACAATCGCTGCACATGACCGCTTGGTGAGGACGATGTTAGAAGGTATGTTGAGGAATAGCCCTGTTAAAAGAGTTATCACCAATTTTCAAACGAGTCGAAAGCTTTGGAAATATCTTCGCTCGCTCCGTTGTGGGTTTGTAGCTACATACAAAAAAAAAAAAAATTAAGAACAATATGGTCGTGGTTTGAAAAACATACCGCAAGGTCTTCTTCCTGGGTTGATCTAGCCAGCGGAGCATTTATCTTCTATATCTTCACTAATTCCGACTTCATGACACTATTGTTCAGGGGTGGCCGGGCTGGCCTGCGAAAGTTTACCAGCTATTGTCAATTCTCATATCAAACAATACTTATTAAAAACAGTGTCTTTTCAGCTAGCGATGGTCGGTTTCCCCACAAACTTAACAGAGGAGAGCAAAGTGCCGTGAAGGTGTTCCGACAGTGTACAGACCAGGATATGATGGCACTAATTGGAGTTGAACCAGTCAAGAAACTCATGAAAGTAGGAGTTAAATATGTACTCTTTGAGACCGCTTTGTGCCAAACTCACTTCACTCATTGCGCGGTCTTTGCTTTGAAAAATGCTATACTATAGGTTTCACAACACCTAGGTTTCCAGGGCGGTATCACGAGAGGGGCGCAGTTTTTTTAAATAATGAATGTAAAATCCGTCAACGTGGTGCATTTTCTCCAAAATATATTCATTTTTATAACGCACCGCCCCGCTCGTTATACCGCGCTGGAAACCTAGGTCTTGAGATGGACTATAAAACATTTATCATGCCAGACCTAAGTTCATTTTGGATTTAACCTCCACCTATAATACGACCAATTCTGATGGTAACTTATAAACAAAGTAAATTGAGCAGAACTATATTATTTTATGAACTTTGTAGTAATAAGTGATATTTTTAGGAATTTGGTGGCTGGATGCCGGATTTGTATCAGCACAAAGCCCGCCGGTCAGTGCCTTTGTCTGAACTATTATCTGTTGTGGATGATGAATCGTTAGAGGAATTCATCCTGATCGAAGAAGAAGTGAATCGATTAAGAAAACGACGAGAGGTAAACAACGTGTATAGTCTATACCAAACAAAAGAACGCATCGCGCGGTGGTGGTACAACCCTTAAACAACACCGCGCACTGCAAGTTTTCTTTTGTTATGGACTATATAAAAAAACTGCATATTGGTGGATTGGGGGCCTTTTCTTCCAAATTTTATTAATTTCACTTCCTATAACATAATATAACACCGCTTCTCCAAAGACTACGGCGCTGAAAACCTAGCTCTTGATATAAATTATATAACAAACTCTATCGTTTAGCGATGGGACTCAGAGAATTCTCTATAAAACACATTATATAATGTTTTATAATTTGCAGACTGAAGAAGAATCTTTTGAAGACCTTCTGCTGAGGTTCTTTAACATGTCCACTTATCCAATTGTATTTGCTGGAGTACAAGTTAGCTATGAAAACTCATCGGAGAACATTATAACGGTTCGTTTTGAGTTCTACAGTATGTTTAGACACCTAGACTGTATCGTTGCAAAACGTTGCCTTTAAAAAATGGAGAATTGAGCTCTTCTGATTTTCAAACAGACTATATCTGGAAATAATACAAATATTCTCTCCAATAATAATAATAATAATAATAATAATAATAATATGAGTTTTGTTTTGAGACTTTCGTAATTTTTCTTCGTTCTAAGTTTAATTGTTTGTTATTCTAGAGTTATTGACAAGTAAAGCATAGAAATAATATAACATGTACTAAATTGTAGGTTTATGAGCAAGTTCCACTACTGATTGAGTCTCGCTTTTATCAATGGCCCCTACCAACTGTTGAGGAGATAATAGCAAGCCATCCTGATAGAATGGTTAGTTTTTAAACACGAGATCAGAGATATTTGTAGTGAAGTGGCGAGACGAGGAAATCATAGGAAGTGGGACTCCATATCAAGCACTCCTTGTGTGGGGTATTCCTTCTTTGGTGGGATTTAACTTATCAAACTCTAGCTTATGAGGTATAATTTCTCCCAATCGCACACAAGTTTGAGGAGAATTGTAATATTCATTATAGTCAGATTCAAAAGTAATGAGGCCGTGTTAAAAAGCAGGAGTGTTGCAACATTTTGTCTGAGTAAGGCAGTACGAAAGCAATTTTGCAATCTGCTGATATCGCGCGCGTACAATGCAAGCAGGCGCAGTGTTAAAAATAACCAAATACGCAGCATACACGGCCTCATTACTTTTGAATCTGACTATAGCATAACTCTTGCAAACAGTACATTTTTATGTTTCTTGATGGCTTTTCATTTAATAATAATGTGCTTGTAAAAATGATATCGTTGCAAAATGAATGTAAGGAAGTAGCTGTGTTAAATACCGCGTTATTGTTACGTAGATGATTTAATTTAGTCTCCACGTGGTCTATTGTTCTCTCTTGGTATGGAAATGACTGAATTGTTAGGTGAACAGCCCGAAGGATACAAACAACGTTTAGCGGAAATGATCATATTAGAATGGAGGATAACACATTGTAAACCAAGAGTGAGTATAGAATACAATGCTAACAAATAAAATAGAAAACCTTCGATAACCGTGTGGAACCGGCGGACCAAGTCTACGTCATCCCAAATTCCGCAGTGAACCGGGCCGACCAGTCTGGAAATTTTTTGCCTTGTAATGTATCTTTTTCGTAAGTAATTTATTACTGTAATCACCACATATCACACAATAACTATGGCATTCTTCGGCGATGGGTTTCGGCTATTCATTCGGGAATCTTCTGAGTGGAGACGGCTCCTTTCAAACATTCAATCTTTGGGGTTACGAAACATGGGATAAATAAGCTGTTGGTTTTCCAAGCCTTCTGCAGCTACGGGGAGTTCAATCCACAGCCTCAGATCCTCTCGGATTGAGATGCCGCTGCTCTGACCACTAGGCTAAAGCACCCGGTTTTTTTCCTAGTCTGGGCCATGCATACAGATATCAATATACATCTTTAAAGTCATTCGTATATATAAATATATGTTACATTTTTATTGTTTACAGGAAACAACACACGACAACGAGCTCTACGAAGTAATCTCACTGCGAACGTTGCAACAACTTGCGCCAACTGTAAGTTGTATATGCGAACTTGAGAGTGAAGAAGCCATGTTAAACAATAAAAAAGAACATTTTGAAACACTTTTACCTTCAAGCATTGGAAAATACTCAACTTTCTAATAAAAGACGCATAAGAATCGGCTTCTGTAATCTTTAATGTAATTGATTCTTGAATACAGGGCGGGAATTACACGGGCTGGCCGGGGCCGAAAATTTAAGAAAAAACCCGCCCGGCCGGTTTTTTTCCCAGTTCTGTTTGAATGGTAGTACTAAGTTATAGCGAAAGGATTTATACTAATGTATTTCAGACCTCTCATCGGGCCGGGCCGGGCTTTGGAAAAAGTTGGCGGCCCGGGCCGGCCCGGCCCGATCGGGCTTTTCACAAAGACCTCATAACAATTTTTTTGATTTTTCACAATTTTTCA
>JAQGAV010000841.1:0-26234 GCA_034691345.1 Phasmarhabditis papillosa | reverse complement strand
TCACGTGAATTTCGAAATTGTTGTTTTACTTTAATTATTTTTTAAAATAAAAAATTATATAGTTTAGTACTCACACATTTACATAGCTTAGAACACAACCGTTTAAGATACTCTTACATTCGGTTTAAGTCAAGTTAATGCATCACCTAGTTAGATAAAAGTACACTTTGTATTATTTATTTCATATTAACAATGTTGGAGTTACCCAATTGTTTTATATGTTTTATATGCCCGTTTGTCATGACTCTTGTGTGAATAAATTTCGCTATAACACGTGGACTAGCAAGTTCACGGGAGAACAAAATAGCGTTTTATTATTCCATCTATCCGATTTTACAAGAAGTTGCTCGTGTTGATAAACAGTTTCTGGCTCTAGCTGGCTGTGGTTGAGAAGACATTGTGGAGCATTATATGAACTGAACTGATTGAAATCTATCATTCATTATGTTGAGAATAACAATTTGACTTTGAAACTATCAAATGTTTGTGTTATTAGGAGATCGCTTAAGTGCAATAAAAATATAGAAAAAGAAATGCAGCTGTAAGAAAGCAACGATAAACGGGAAAGTTACCCTTAAGTTTTACTTTATTGCATTCATTAACCGCCCCTTAATTTCATTTAATTCATTGAGTGTATATTAACCTAGTTACGTTTATAATTAATGATATTTCATTGTTTTTTTAACCAGTAATTGCGCCTATTATGATTCACTATGTATATTTAATTTCCTTTTTCAACCGTATAAGCGCAATGTATTGATCAATACTTTTTGCCGCACAACATTTGCTAGCACTGCCAAAGATCTGTCAATCATTTATTCTTTTGTTATAAACTGTGTTGCATTGTGCTTATATTGTGTTGTAGCAGCAGCAGCGGGTTTTCACCTCACGCCTCACGTCACGTGAATTTCGAAATTGTTGTTTTACTTTAATTATTTTTTAAAATAAAAAATTATATAGTTTAGTACTCACACAAAATGGCATTCAAACAAAATTATCATGGACAACCGCCAAAAGAAGTTCAGTGGAGCAGGTAATAATATATTCTATTGTCTTTCTTGTATACACTATAGTGCCATGTTTATATTTGCGCATAAATATTACTGCCGATGTATTAATCATGTAATATTATCGACCAGGTGTTTTGAAGTTGGATATTTTCAGTCGCCGTGTTTCGAAATGTTCGGGCAAGGAGACCGGTTATGGTTTATTTTTGAAACAGGAAGGAAGGAGACGGTTCGAAGCAATTCACGGTTTTTCATGGCAACATCTGGATCCAGAGCAGCAAGCAATGATGGGTGACATTTGGCAGGTGTGATTAATAAAGTTTACTTATGCTGTATAACTCAAATGTAGTTCGTTTCAGAGCCTCTCGGAAGAAAAGAGAATGTTATACAAAAAACAAGCAGAGGAACTCAACAAGGATCCAGCGGATGTCCAACGCCGGCGAAGGGATGGAGAACTACGGCGTAGAGGCTTCGCTCACGACAATCCGGATGAAATGGCGGAGCTAAAAGTAACGAACTATTCATAAATGCCCTTACAACTATCTTTTTCAGGAATATGCCAACTATAACAACCGATCTTATAAGGACCAGTTAAGGAAAGAAAATGGATACGTTGTTATCCCTAAACCAGAAAGCTCTATCGATCCCAAGGTATAGAATTGCTCAGTTTATTAATCATGATATTTTCAGCCTGTTCTCGATGCTGACATGAAAAGCTACAGATTAAAATCTCGAATGGACTTGAAACCAATATTCAGGTTTGATTATGGTATGTTATAGTTTCAATTGTTGAACATTATACCTTTCTTGTTTCAGGAAACCTTTGTAACAGAACTTTTAACTACGTTGGCGTATTAAACTATACGGCAATGCTCGATGAGAACAATGCAAAGGTTCTGGGTTTTCCAGCGGAATTGGCGGTGGTACAGTTCACTCTTTTACAAGGTTTTCTTCCGGGTTATTCTATACTAATATACATTATTAAGGTGTAACTAGTTATAGAACCTTTAAGATCAAATTCAATATTAATGAGTTCTTACGTATAGACGAAAGAAATAAAAGATCTAGTGAACAATTTGAGTGGACTGCAATGGTTCAACGAAAAGTCAACAAATGTAAGTGCAACAAATTTATTAAAAAAACATTATTTTTCTTAGTTGCTGAAGAGCATAGAATAAATCAATCCGAGGGAAAATCTGCGCACGAAGCCTTTGATTGGCTCCTTGAAAGCATCGACACTAACGGAATCACGGTCGTCGATGCTGTCCAATTCGCGGCACAGGTTGGAACGCTCAAATTCTTATCTGAACTAGTTGGAACGCACGAACAACGAGCCTACTTTAATAGTAAGTTTGGCAAAAATGTTAACAATTTTTAACTCTATTTTCAGATATTTACTTTCACTGTCTTCAAGATGTAGCACTTGCCATTAAGGATACTTTTCTTCATAAAGTTAGAAGAAGTGACGAAGAAATAGAAAGGTTGCTATCAGTAAGGTTACTATCCATATCCTAGAGAACAGTCACTATTTCAGACTAACATGTATTTGGATAAATGTGAGATGTACTGCCAGGAACACGAAAAAAAGTTTTTTGCTTATGATCTAGATACCTACTACTTGCTACAAATGTGCCCTATGCACCAGGCGCTCTCAAAAATGTAAGTTGTTTGTTATATTAAAGGCACGGTACTCCCAAAAATTAGTTTCATAGTTCCTTATGTTTTTCGAGTCAAAGTGAAAACTTGTCCAAATTTATGTAGATATTAGAAAAATTTAAGAAAAACTAACGTTTTACATTACTTTGAATTTTGGTACTTCAGACGTGGGTTACTGTAGACGGTTTTCAACTAAATGTGAAGAAAACTAGCTAAACCTACAACTTTGATGGTTTCCATTTTTAAGTATAGGTTTTCACATAAAACAATGGAAAAATTCTTTTAGTTTTTCTACCTTGCTTCATTTTGCCATTTGCGACAGGGTTATGGGGGACAAGTTCTGGTTATCACCCACTGAGAACCTAAGCAAAGGGTGGCACATTTTCAAAAGCCATAACTTTGCTCAATCATTTTTTAAAAAAAAATCGATTTACATATTTCAGCTCAATTTTTGAGTGTACCATGCCTTTAAAGCATGTTCTCTCTTTTATAAAAGGATTTATTTCAGTCAGCTTTTCTTTCACTTTTGTGCAGAACATAAAATTTGTGATTTTGGTTTCGAGGACTTTACTGAGAATCACCGGTTCTGCACAGTCAATCAGGAAACGGTTCCTCTTTATGTTGCGTAAGTTATACAAAAGATATTACACCTGTGTTTGCAAATTGTTAACACGGTATAAAAATATAGAAAAAAACATTTGACTTATAGAAACCTTTCTATTTCCTCGAAGGCATATTGTGAGCGACACGTTCAGAATGGTATTACACCTGCTCCAGTTATTACTGAAGAACCTGAACCGGAAGATCTCAACATTCGGACGGTTGAGGCCATGAGAATGAACGCAGGTATTAGTTTTTTGTTTTTTTTAACGAGTACCTTACCAGATTACAAAAACACTTTCGTTCATCTTTTTGTGTTGTAACATGTATATTATTTTGTATTTTAGGACTACCAGCTCAGCAAAACGGGGCGAATCCAACACCAAGGGAGCATCTGCAACGCCCGGCCATCCGGGTTCCAAATGAGAGGATTAGTCCTGAACCTGCTCCGCGGCGAGGAAATAACAATCCCCAACCTCAAAACCGAATGATGGATGCTCATAATAGGGCCGGAGAAGCAGAGCCTAGCAAAAAACAGCTACCTCGGGAACAGGCCATTAATCAAAAACCAGTCTTGCAACCCGACTTCATTATGAATTTTGATGATGTAGATGACGATACTTGGGGTGATTTCTATCCACTTTATTCTAAATGTATCAATTAATTGCATTTTCCAAGGAATATTTTCAAAATCCGTAATTGTACCTTGTTGTGTTTAACATTAATGTAATAATTGTAATTAAGAGTCTTTATTTGTATAAAATTGTAAAAAGTTTGTTGAATAAATACTAGTCATGTTTTGCGTTTTGATGAATGTATTGGAGCTCTTCTTTAGACAGATTTTCCTTTAAATTGTACAGTGCTTGTAGAATCTCAAGCTTCTTGGCTTTGTAAATGGCGTCGTTGAGATTTTGTGAATCTTCTAGCTGCAATGACATGATTATGGAGGTGATATTCTTATAAGTGATGTGGAGAAAATTCATTAGAAGAACGTCTGTCTATTCTTACAGTAAATAGAGCTCCACGTACAGAAATGATCCTCCCGGAAACAAAACACGCAACTTTGTCTTGAAAGTTTTGCCTAGTATTTTTGTTTTCGGCAACAAAAATCATTGATTTATTAATTCAAAAACGACTAGCGAATCTGCTTAGATTTAAGAGACACGCTAGAAACAGCCCTAATTATTGTTAGGAACAGGGCCGTGGGGATCTCTGATTTTGATCAATCCGGATCCGGATTTTCAATTTTTTCTTTCACGGATCCGGATCTTTCCAAAATCCCGCACGGATCTTGAAAAATTGCCGGATTTTGAGCGAAAATAGTTTTTAGCATAATGAAAAAGTCTAGTTCCACAATAAAGGTGAAAATATAGAAAAAATATGTTTTTAAGTAGAATTCTTCAGAAAAATTAAGCCTAAAAGAAAATTTCGTCGTTATTGACTTGCCCCTTGTCAGTTGCATTGCGCGGATCATACATTTTGGACTTGCTGGATCCGGATCCGGATCTGTGACCGTATCCAAGAAAGCCACGGTCGTCAACGGCGGGCGTAAGATTTCATATTTTTGTAAACTGGTCCTTGTGTGAATTTGTTCTTGTTTTCTTTTTTGAGAATGTTAAAGAGAAGTAATTTTGTATTTGATTGCTCCTTCAAGCAAACATTTTATGAAAGAACCAGCATAATTATGGACTCATATAGAAGGTCTATCTCACTCGTAACCCAGGTAACCTAGGTTACCCGGGTAGCCTAGGTTACTCGTTTTTGGGTAACCTAGGTTACTGGATTACTAGGTTACCCCAGAATATTAGGAGTAACCTAGGTTACTAACAAGAGGGTAACCACCCTGGTTACCCAAAACGAGTAACCACGGTTGTTACTCTATAGTAGTAACCAAGGTTACTTATAGCACTAAACGTGTCGAAAATGTTTACAACGGGTTTCCAAAATAATGTACCCCGTGTAAAATCATATGGGGAACTCGAATATAATACTTATTTTTACTGTTCCTCGTCGGGCCCCCACGCAGGTGTGCTTCTCCTCAAGCAAAGGGAGGGGCTTTACTGCCGGGAAATTCGTAGCAGCCACATGGTAGTGAAATTTGCTCAGAGTAACGCCCCCAAATTGTTAACAAAAATAATTTAAACTAATAACAAAAAGAATAAAAAAATCACCGTTTTAATGATGACGTGAAAATTCAGCGGAATCTTCGCAGAGATATATTTATAGTGCGGCGTGCATAAATATTTGGGTAACCAATACAACCTCGTAACCGCCATGGTTACTCGTTTTGGGTAACCAGGGTGGTTACCCTCTTGGTAGTAACCTAGTTACTCCTATTATTCTAGGGTAACCTAGTAACACAGTAACCTAGGTTACCCCAAAATGGGTAACCTAGGTTACCCGGGTTACCTGGGTTACCTGGGTTACCAGTGCGATAGGCCCATATAGAATCCGACAGCATAAACTCCCACAACCATCTGCTTACTTCACAAAAAAGTTTGCAGAAAAAATTCATACAACGACCCGTTTACAAAAATGTGAAATTCTGAAGCCCGCGGTCGGCGGCGGCTTTCTAGGATACGGCAGGGGTTTATCTGAACTTCTAGGCCCGGGCCGGCTTTCTAGGCCAAATTCCAAGTTTTTTTACCAAAATTTCCAATTTAAAAAAAAATCAGGCCCGGGTTGGCCCTCACTTTCGCCAGCCCTGGGATACGGTCACCGGTTCTAGATCCGCACGGCCTTGCTTAGGACTCTGGAGTGTCGAGTAGTATCGCATCGGAATCAGTGTTGTAAGGCGGGATTAGTGCGCAGCAACTTATCATATATTATCTTTGTCTTGGAAGATTCACCGATTTATAGAAAATGGCGACTTCTCAATTCATAGGGTGTTTCGTTAAGATACAAAAATTCTGGGAGCTGAACACGGGACTCGAAATAAACTAGTCAGGGACTCGGTTATCTTTATTTAAGCGCGAAAACTGAACAGGTACTCGGCCGATGTCCCACACATTACCAAAGGTAAATATTGTGCCTACCGTTTTCAATTTTTGTCTGAGTAGGTTGGTGTCTTTTTGCTTGAAGAGTTGAAAAACATCTAGCGAGTTGAATGCCTTGCTAACAGCAGATCGAAGTTCCTGTATTGTTATTAGTTTGTGTATTGAAGTCATATCTTACTACTTTGGTTCTAGTCAATCCATCCACTGTGGACATTCCTCCGTTTTCCATTTTCTCGAGAGACTGGTTCAACTCCTAGAAATGGAAAAGTAGCATTTTATTTCATGTTTAAGTTCTATTGGATTGTGTTCCTACTATTCCTGTTTTATTATGAGTTTTAGTTGTGTTATTTTTCCTTTTCTTTTACTTTAACATTGATTCATACTTTTATATGTTCTATAATTTTTGTTTATTTTGATATAATTTTCATTTAATTTCCTCTTTATAAGTTAAGTCTTTATAAGTTTTGTATAATTTAAGTTTTTGACTGGGTACATTTTTGACCCATTTTCCCTAGAGCAAAGTTCGTAGTGATTTTGTTTGTTTTATGTTTTTTATTCACTCTTTGCTAAAGAAATTATTATTATTAAAACTCCACATACCACTAATTGTTGGGCTGTGTCTGTCTTCATTTCATTGTATTCATCTTCAGTTATGTTTGATCTATAAGTACCATAAGTATTTATGGAATTTGAATATGTTCAACCTTTCTGCTTCAATGTCTTCTAACTGATCCACTAGCCGAGTAAGCTGATTCTGTATATTTTTAACTAGAATACTGTTTGCTTCCATTATCCCTGTTCGAGAATATACTATTCAAAATTTTGTTTATTATTCAGAATTGTAAATATTTCCTTACTGCAGAATCAGCATGGGTCTTATCTTTTTTGGTTATCACGTCAGCTAATTCAGCACTGCGCACTGCGTATTTAAGTTATTGGTGTGAATGGCTTAATCACTGTCAAAGTATACCAACTTTTTTCCGTAATGTTTAAATATTTGTACTTATTTAGATTATAAAACAGCTATTTTGTTCTTCTTGCATTTCGACATTTTCAGATCTATCATCAAATATCCTAAGCAAGGTCATTTATTGTAGTACTTCTTATAACTGTTGGGATTCATGGATTCGCGTTATCTTTTTTGTTTATAATTGTATGCATTCGATATGTTCTTTGTTTCATTTTACCTTCCAATGGATAACTATTCATTTTAAGGTGTTACAGTTTCGGTGCTTTGTCGATTTTGTATATCTCCGTTCTGCGTCTATCTCTGGTGACCATCACAAGCAGCCAAATGTGGGCAGTTTCGGGATGAAATCCGCCCTTTCTCCTCGCATATCGATTGATTCTAAGTTGCCCAAGGTAGCAAAAACAATAAATACATTACTTATGAAGTTGCTTGTAGGTTAGCTTCGACTCAACAGAGGGGTTATCCCCTAATACTCGCGTCTTAATCACTAAACTTGAGGTTCGTTTGTCCATTTTACCTAGTATTTTCTGTATTCTTGTCATTCCTGAAATTGTTTCTTAAACTTTATTCTTTCTGGCTGATTGTACTTTGGAAGCGATTATTAGAATATTGTTTACGAACACTGAACTTACGGTCGCTTCGACCATACTTTGTTGTTCCATCGATGTTCGTATTCGATACCTATAAAATGCGGAAGTTGAAAATATTACCACTTTCCGATCTTATTGCCATTTGTTTCACTTGTGCTACGTATTGCGCGACCAAAACAGGTTTTGCGTTCGTTTGATAGCTGCTTATTCAATCCGACCGTTTCTAACGAATAAGTCCTTGTCATTATATTGTTTTTATCTGCGGTTGATCAAGATGCACTATTGACGCAATGAAAATATTTAATTCTAATTTTGCCATGGATTCCTGTATCATTTCGTTAGAAACGAAGGTGTGTTCTGAGTTGTTTACAATCACCGTGGCATTAACCATTGTTTTTACAGACAACAATGCTCCGAAATAGTAGATCACTGATGTCATTGGTGTTTGGCAGGAGGAAAGCAAAAGATCACGATGGTAAAACACCGCGATATGTAAGTTTCATTAATGCTGCAATACTTATACGTTTGTTATCCATAGTTATAAATTTATAGTATATATTATAGGAGGCTTCTATTTGGCATGCATTGGTAGTCATTTTCTTGGAATATTTTGCCTGGGGCCTGCTCACAGTTCCAGTGATAAATGTAGGGTATAAAATTGTGTCAGAATAATAACGTCTTTTTAGGTACTTGCTGAAACTTTTCCGACTAATAAGTTCTTGATGAACGGCCTTGTCTTAGGAATTAAGGTAGTGCAAATCCAATAATATGTTTATATCTGTATTTTAGGGAATTCTTTCCTTTTTGAGTGCTCCTCTAGTAGGTGCATTGTCGGATGTATGGGGACGTAAAGTGTTCCTAATTCTAACTGTATTCTGCACTTGTATGCCTATTCCATGTTTGAAAATCAGTCCATGGTGAGTATTTACGAGTGGTAATCTATTGTACAATTTGCTTAAGGTGGTATTTCTCACTGTTCAGTATAAGTGGTTTATTTTCGGTCACGTTCAGTGTTGTTCTTGCATATGTTGCCGATATTACCGAGAAGCAGGTTTGGTAGTTTTATTAACCGTTGTTATAATTGCCATTCTGTAGGATCGTTCCGCTGCCTATGGATTGGTCTCGGCTACTTTTGCAGCTTCATTGGTAATTTCACCGGCATTGGGTGCATATTTATCAGAAGTATATGGTGATGGAACTGTTGTACTGCTGGTTTTATCGTAGCATTTTCGTTTTGAAAAATGCAGTTTTCAGGCTACTGTGGTTTCTATTGTCGATGTGCTCTTTATTGTCTGCCTCGTTCCGGAGTCATTGCCGTCCAAAAAGAACGCAAGTGATGTTATTAACTGGCAAACGGCTGATCCTTTCGCCTCACTGAGAATTGTTTGGGAGGATAAATTGGTAATGTTACAATTGTGTTTTCCAACAAATAGACTTATAGGTTCTCCAATTAGCTGTGATCGTTTTCCTTTCATATCTTCCGGAAAATGGACAATTTTCATGTTTCTTTGTATATTTGAAACTGGTTGGTTTTCTATCTTCTAAAATTATGTTCACATTTTGATTAAGATGGTTGGATTTTCTCCCGAAGCAGTGGCGGCGTTTATTGGTATGGTTGGTATACTTTCTGTCGTTGCCCAAACAGGTAATTAATGTGTGTATTCCTGTTTTCACTACATAATTCTAGGAATGTTACTTGCTTTGACTAACTGGTTCGGCACAAAGCATACTATCACTCTCGGTCTGGTATTCCAGTTAATTCAATTGACTTGGTATGGATTGAGCACACAGTGAGTTCTCTTGCCTACCATTGTAATATATTTATGTTTTCTAAGATATTGGATGATGTGGACTGCAGGGATCCTCGCAGCCATGAGTAGCATCACATATCCTTCCATTAGTGCCTTTGTCAGTATTTTATCGGATAAAGACAAGCAAGGAACTGTGCAAGGCGTCATTACGGGTATTAGAGGTCTCTGCCAAGGTAAGCATATATCTTCTTGCATCCGTACAAATCAAGTAATTTCTAGGTTTTGGGCCTGCGCTATTTGGATTTATTTTCTATTTGTTTGACGTTAACTTGGACGATGGTGAAGGTTCTCATATTGGAGTTGTTCAATTTCCTCCCGTACGCATTCGTCCTATACCAATCAGTGAGAAGATTTTATCTCCACGAAGAAATGAAACCGCCTGGGTATTTTAATCTAGATAGCGATTGAATAAGATTGTATATTTACAGGTAGAGAAACCACCGTCATTCGATTGGCAACTAATTCCGGGACCTCCTTTCCTTCTCGGAGCAGTCTTGGTACTGTTAGCTCTACTGTGTAACTCAGCCCTGCCGAAAACCAATTTGGGTGCCGGAAGCAAGTATTTCAGAAAGTGAGTTTATATCCTCCTCTCAAGTGGATAAGATAAATTGTTTAGGTCGCCTTCTCATTCGCGGCAGAACTCTGATACTGTTCGATTACTTCATGATGGCTGTTAGCGCTATTTTAGCTAAAAAGCCCACTACTCAGTTGTTATTCTTCTTTTTCTAGTCGCATAGTATTTTCAAACATTGGTTCAAGCTTTTTGCTCGTTTTGATAATGTCGTTATTTCCGTTCTTGCTACCTTTTCGAAAATTCGATGTTGTTGCTCCTCTTGGGTATTTATTATACAGGCTTTCTTTTTAATATAGGAGTCATCCGGTTCAATGTTTATTCATTAATTATATCTGAATTACTTAATTGTACACTTTGAATTCCAGTCCCATCGTCTCTCTATTATTTCACTTTCTTTTCTTTTCGGCTGGTGTCCATTTAGTACATTATATGGCATAGTTTTCTTTTGTATAACAATTCTCTCTTTTGATCGATGAATATATCATTTGTACATTTCAGCATATTATTATAACTTGTGTCTCTATTGGTCGTATAAATTATGATTGGATATTCTTCATCTTTTGTTTATTTCCATTTTTGCTGGCAAAAACTACTTTACCGGCATTTTGCTGCATATTATGATTATAAGTGACTACAACGATCGTCGATCATCACGTGGGTGTTGATAACTACTAATTACTTGGGTTGTTCAGGCTGCTAACTATCGCCTCGCAGTCCGTTATCCAGTTCGCTGTCCGAATAAAAGTCGCTGTATACTGCTAACTTTTGCCTGAATATTATGAACAATAGTGAGGATATGACTGTTTGGAATCGGTCCACATTTCTCCCTCGTCTAGTCGCAAGTTCTATCCGGATATCTGAAGCTGCCGGAGGAATCATCAAGGTTCGAATTTGGATGAGATTGTTTTGTATAGAATATGCAATGTGGGTCTTCCACAGATGTTCTTGTTGATATTTTATGTAATTGCTATTTGTTTACCATTTTAATTGATAGTTTGATTTTGTGTAGAAGTAAACAGCATCTAAAAAGCTACGTTTCGTAGTGATTAAGTTATCGTTAAAGACGAAATATTCAATGGTATAAATCAGAAAAAAAATCGTACAGTTGAATAGCATTTGTTGAATCCAGAGTTCATGTTGTTGAAAAATTCAGGTTCAACCAAAAACGTTTTGACATTTGCCACTCGCTTGATGGTAAAACGTATAACTACGATTATTAATCTTTTATATTTATTATATTTTTGTTGTAGAATGTACTAAATGGCGGCGACCTGAAGATCGTGGATAAAAGCGAATTTGGTCAGCCAGCAGATTTACAAACGGAGGCTGACAGACGAGCTCAGTTCTGCATCGTTCAATCTTTGCAAGCAAAGTTCGATAGGCTGAAAATTATAGGCGAAGAGGTGAGAACACTTAAACAAAATATATATACCCTATCTATGCTCAGGATATAACCACTGTATGTCCCGAGATGGAGCTTTCATTCGATGCATCCGCTCTGCATCTGGACCTTCCCGATGAAATCAAGGGAATCTCAGAAGAGGATGTAAGTAGTTATGGGAGTTATATATTTATTTAATTGCCTCTTGAAATCATTACTATTGGACTGTTAATTGTAGGTTGTTGTATGGGTTGATCCACTCGATGGAACTTCCGAAGTAGCACTAGCTGTCAAGAATAAGAATGCAGGTAAGTAGTTTTTATAATTTTACATCACATTTTCGCTTTTCAGCTCTACTGGAACAAGTAACCGTTCTGATAGGTATTGCACACAAGGGCCGTCCAATCGCCGGCGTGATCCATCAGCCGTATTTCAACTCAGTTGGTCGCACAATTTGGGCCATCAAAGGAGCTGGTGTTCATGGAATAAAACCATCTGATGGTTTGTTATTTTTAGGACACAATACTTTATTTTGGTTAATGTTTCAGCACAATCTGTGCGTAACGTGGTGACGACTCGCAGTCATCTAACAGAATCTGTCACCAATGCGCTAGACGCTCTCCAGAAGAAGGGATTGGCCGATGATGTGAGGAAAGTTGGTGGAGCCGGCTTCAAGGTGATCCAGGTACTCGAAGGATGTGCGGCCTATGTCTTCGCCAGTGCTGGATGCAAGAAATGGGACACATGTGCCGTGGAAGCAGTTCTTCAAGCTGCCGGTACGGCTTTAGTCTAACATTGTAAAATTAAACTTGGTTGTTTAGGAGGTCAATTGACAGACATATCTGGACGGAATATTCACTACGATGCCGATGTTCAGAGAAATAATACAGGCGGTGTATTGGCAACCGCAAACTGGGTTTCGCATGAGGTTTGTCTATTTTGCAATTTGCAGTCATTCGTTTTAATTGGAAAGATCCTTTCGCAGTATTGCTTTGGTTTGTGGCCTGCGATTTACCATTTAATAGAACTATTCTTAACTAAACACTGATTTATTTGCTTGCAGGAATATGTGTCTTCTATACCACAAGGACTAAAAGACCAACTACCGGAGGTATCAGCCAAGCAATAATATATGCGGCTTTGTATTGTTATATTCCTATTTATTCCTTCAATTAATTTTTCCTTTTGCACATTATCACTTCATAGTCATTCATTTGTGTTGTACTAGTTTTACTCGTTGTTTTGTAGTTTCCGTAGTTACTTACTTGCCTATTGCCGTTCTTACTTACTCTAAATGAATATATTTATTGACTTGTGATGTTATTGAATTGTAACAGAATTCTGGGATCTGGATCGAGGCTCTCTGAAAAGTGAATTTTTCGCATTCAGGTGTAATCGTCAATTCGGTTACCGGATTCACGATTACAAATTTTCCCCCCGCGTTTAATGTTTTCCATAAAAGGCCTGCATTATTCTTTATCTGGTTCCGCATTTCTATCCATTTCATCGTTGATAAGGAGTTCTTGAAGTTTGGACGCAATTTATTGGTACTTGCCACCGAATATATTTACATGTGTTCGCAGTTGGCAGCAAATAATAAGTTTGAGTTTGATACCTTCTCAAGTGAGATGAAATTAGAGACTTTCCATCGATCTTCAAATCTGTGAGGAAATTTGGAATTTAAGTGCATCATTGTGTTACCACTTCTTCCAGTTTCGTCACTATATCACCGGGTATAAAATATGTTAGCCTAGTCCGGTCCACCCCAGCATTTTAGGCAACTCAAAGAGCCATGACAAGAAACCATAAGATCTAAAATGGTAATTATCCAGCCGGGATTTAAGACGGTTGGGCCACATTTTACTTATTGTTAGCTCTTCAGTGTGGATAGGGATAACTGCTTTGAAGGGATGTTTCCTTGATGCCCCAGGTATGAATCATGGATTCGCATGCGGTTGCGATTAGTCTGTTTCTTGGTAAGGCCATTCATTCATTTGTCTTGCTTTATCTTATCGCGCTCCAATAATCACATTCTCTCATTGTGTGCTCCAATCTTACTCCTTATCTCTTCTTTCTTACCAATTTTGCATCGTTTGCCTCCAATTTTATGGATTTCTTTCAGCTCCCGGAATAATCCGAGAAATAATTTCCTGACGATTATTTTTGATGAATTTTTTTGAAAATGGAGCTTGTCTGTGAACGGTCGGGCCCCTTTTCAACAGTAACGGAAAATTTTGAGACTTGGTCCAGGTCTTGCGCAGCGCTGCATATGAAGCTTTATATTTAACGCCGCTCGTAGCTGGCAACATGCCGCTACCGTGTTGTACTCAGAGCTGCGCTAACCTGACGTGGCCAAAACTGCTGGTCGGCCCGGGCCAGCTCGATAAACAGCGCCCATTTCAAAAAGCATTCTTCTGAATGTTATGACTTTCTTGGAAGACGTGTTTCGCTATAGTTAAGGAGATATAAGAAAGGCTGCAGAGTAACGAATGATTTATTAGACTGATTAGATCTCAATTTATATACAGCAGAGGCTGGGATTCTTCATGGTTGGATCATTGTTGGGATTGAGATAGTCTTCTGGGAACGACGGCTGCGACTGGGTTTGCTGGCCTTCTCTGGGAACTATTTCTTCCATTCTATTTGTGAGCTCAGCTACAGCGGTTGCTTCGTTCCACAACTGATATATGTGTTATTATTATATTAACTATGATTATGTATATATAGCATAACGTATCCTAAAAACATTTCGAAGTAAGATTATTCACATTTATCATCCACCAGTGGTTTGAAAGTAGCAATAATCAGTGTTTGAATTTGGCACCTTTGAAATCGTGTCGTCGCAGGCCAACCCGGGCTGGCCCGGGCCTGCTCGGGTTGTCACTTGCGCAGTCCTGGGTTGTACTTGACATGAAAAGATACTTGGAACCCAGCTCTTTTCTTAGAAATCGTCTAACTATGAGAATTGCATAATTGTAACTTTAGCGCCACAGCCACCTTTGAGCAGCCACCTTTGAGCAGCCACCTTTGAGCATGCAGATGCGCCACACAAAGCGCCCCCTTATAGCCACAATGCCGCCTAGCCTGATATTAGCCCCTTTTTAATCAGGTTATGGCCACAAGTGAGCCTGGTTATGACCTGGCGCCATAAAATTAGCCTACCTTACCGCCAGGTCTACCGCCACGTTAGCGCCATGAGCCAATCTAGAGCCTGCCTATGCGCCACTACGTGACCTATCGCGTTACCTACCACCACAACATGGCGCAAAATGTTCCTAGATAGTACCTTCTGATAATATGATACGCATTGCATCGTGGATTATATTACTTAATGACCTTCCGCGGTGGTCTAATAAAGTCGATTTGGCGATGAATACAAAATCAACTACAATCCTGGTCAGAATTAATACAGTTAAATATTAAAACGAGATTCACAGATATTTCTTGACCAGAGGGCGGGAAACGTTTTCCGTATGCATGGAAAATATGTTTTCCGTGGAAAACATTTTCCGGTAAAACATTTTTGTGTTTCCATGCATACGGCCGCGGGTCTTGTCAACTCACCGGGCACTGGCGGCGCCATTACCTGGTTCCTATCGGAAAAAGCTTGTAAAATTAACTGGTCCTCTTTGGGCCGGGTTTAACGACCATCTCAAATAGTCAGGATAACATGAAATATTGCCATTAACATGCAAACTGTATCTATTCAGATGGAACAAGGCTTCCACTACTTTGAGAAACAAATCATCGGTTTGAAACTCTAATAGGAGACAATTTATCCAAAATAAAGTCCGGACGGTTAGGCCGCGGTTCCTTGAAAAATTGTTAGAATTCTACGGCTCGTCCCGGTTTTTGGGGCCGGGCCTTTTTTTGAGAACTCTGGGTATAACAAACTTCCCATTCCAACCAATTGAATATATGTTGCGATTGTTCTACAAAGCATTATTATTTTGACGTTTCTTTGACTATTTTGCAGTTCTCCCTTACACTTTTCTTCATTATTTGTCGAGTTTTGACAAATATTCTCGCCTAGATAGTTTACTCTTTGCTTAGCCGAGAGCACACCGGCAGATCAACTTAGTTTTTTAAAGATTTTTCCGTTTTGATATTGATTTTGTAGTGGTTTCTGATACTAAATAGACCATTGTAATATGGAGAAGCTAAATAATCTTTATCCATCCAATTTATTATGAAGAAGGATTGTTAGAGTTAGGTAACAGAGGCGTCAAAAACCAAACTATTCTGAAACTGCAGAATTGTGAGTACATGATGCTTCCGTTATTGGCTGATCTGTTTTTCAAGAGAATAGCACAATTACAAACTACATCCTCGAATCCTTAAATAACGCTTTCTCTGTATAGAGCTTTAAATTTATTCTATAAGCCGAGTGTCTAAGCTGTGACTCCGTAACTTCCCTTCAGACCCCCCATATAATAAAGGACTGTATGAACTACTAACATCTTTATTTTATTATTCTAAAGCAGCTGCGCACGCGAGTCTTTTTGCTGATTTAGACAAAAATTCTGTGATAATTCCATTTTTGCTCCCACTTTTGTAGTTTGATGAAATAGGCCATAAATAATCAATGGATTACCACAGATAGTGGAGGAAACGTGAGCAAAACATAGTTTGGTGAAATTCGTTGATGTTTTAATCTGTGTAAATTGAAAGCATTGTATAAGCACTCGGTTTTCCTGACATGCATATGCTGGTATTTTCTCTACAGAAGCTTCTCAAAAAAACAATCTAGTATGTCCTTCAGTATTTCTTACTGGAGATGCGCCTGCTCATTATCAGCGAGCAGATTCCGATCCGAGCTTTGCCAGAACAGTGCGCAGCGGTGTCAAGAAGAGCCGAGTCACCTATCTCTACTATCTTCCTATTGCATTTTTTAAGGAAATGGGATCTGTTCTGGTTTTCAATAGCTTTGTTATGTAATAAATTCTCCATTACCAGTATCCGAACTGACTGACGTACTAGCTAAACGCATAAAACATAACCACTCCGTTTCAAAACGCAGACTGTCAAATTTTAACACCCCCGTCGGAATAAAACGAATAGCGAGCGAAGTCTAGGTTTTGAGGCAGACTGTATAATAAACGTTTTAGTTACTGATCTATTGAACTATAAATAGCTGCGGCGTCTTTCTCGGTACAAAGATTAATTGTCGCAATCTGTTGAATAAATATAGAATGTTTTTAAATTGTATTCTCTTTCTAAGATTTATTCTACTCAGAGACAATTCAGCATTTCTTTTAAATTATTCAACATCCTGTTTTCATCTTATACAACAAAAGCTAAACTCGTAAACTACAATCTTCATTTTTTTTTTTGAAAACAGTTACATCCTTCTATATCACTCGTATCATCGTAATAGTAGATGCAGGGCTTCGGCTATTCATTCCGGAAACTTCTGACCAAGACGACTCCTTTCTAACATTCAGTCTTCATGTGCACGAAACATGGGATAAGTAAGCTGCTAGTTTCCTAAGCCTTCTGTCGTCAAATCACCTCCGGGTTCTGGACAACCCGAAGTTCGCTCACTGTTATTCAGGAACCCCAAATGTTCCGTTTTTGCACCTATACTTTTAGCTTTAACCCCGCCCCTTTGCCTCCCGCAGTGTTTTCCCATCAATCAATACCCGCCATCTTATCAATTATTATTAGTACTTGTTACATTTTATTCCAGTTTTCAGAATTAGTAAAAGAAATTTGAATTACTTTAGTTTTAGTTTATTTGGACCAAATTGAGGATGTTTACGATTTTTAGAATTATACTTGATTGAAATTGCTTTCCGGCTATTTTGAGGTAGTATTGTTCATAAACTTCTTATAGTTATAGTCGGCGGAATAATCGCTTGCAAGGGGTTACGGTATGAACTTCAAATTTATTAGAGTTTATTAGAGCAATTGGAGCAAAAATAGGCTCTAATTTGAATTTATTAGACCTTTAGCTGCAAGCGATTGGTCCGCTGACTATACAGTCCGATTCAAGAGCAATAGTGGAGTAATACTTGTGTATATTTTCGTATTTCGAAAATTTTCAGTGCCATTTCCTACTAGATTCTGTTTTAACCCTCCATTATTACTCTTTAATCAGACTATTTTATGATATTGATTAGGATCAATTTAAATGATAATTACCCAATCGTGAAGCTTATAACCACACAAGTCAAAGGTAAAATTGAACATCGATCAGCTGATCGTAGCTATATATCCTGAATCATATAAATAGTTTACCTCAAAACCTTGATATAATGAGAAACTTAGACGTTTTCAAATAAACAAAACACTCTAAGATCCTTGTTCTTAAAATTTCTTTTGTTTAATTTTAAAACCGCAACTTGTCATTATGCCGCTTTTAAAAACAAGTTGATTCAGGATGAATAAAAAGGTAAATAATCAAAGTATTTAGTTTTCTTCATATAATAAAAGACTCCTATTATATATTCCTAAACATTTTACCAATGTATAATTCTATATTTGCCAGTCCGCGCCGGTTCCGCGCGACTAGTGTTCTGTCTGAGTGTTCCTTGTACTTTCTTCTTATCAATTGATTTTGTCGTAGTTTCACCGAATTTAAAAAGTTTATAACTTAAATACTTAAATAATATGGTTAAACGTATTGTTTTATGTAGTTTTATATTAGTTTTATATGTTTAAGTTAGTTTTATCTAAGTATTACGTTTTCACAAGAACCTTATTAATTATTATAAGTCTTGCGCAATTTCGCCGATAACTAAACTGGATAAAGTTTATTTTAAAACCAAAGAACCTAAACTGAAATGAAATAAACTAGATTTTACATTCTTACCATTAGTTTGGAATACAACTTTTTAAATTTGAAACCTCTTCTCTTAGTTCTATTGCATTGTATTTTATTTCATACCGCAACATCATAATACCTCAAAAAGAATTAATCTTCCTAAAAAGAGATATTGTCCGATTGTCAAATGCTACAATACTATAATCTGTATCAAGCTAGTGAATAACTAACATTCTACTGGTTGAATCAAGCTAATTTTTGGATATTATATGTATGTATTGATGCATGTTCTATATTATCAGAAAGTTTCCGCCTGATCTGAGTACTATTTCAAAAGTTATAAGCTTGTAAGTAAAAACATAAAAAAGCTCGTTTTCGAAAACGCCCAACTCTACAGCGCAGTATCCTGTAGATAGAAGATGTTAAATGAAAATGAACGTACTTATGAATGAAACGCTTCCAATCCACCGATATTGAATTCCTTTTTCTCTAACACTGCTGCTCTCCAGGATACTGTGTTGGAAACCTAGCTTATTGATAGAGATTATAGTTTTCTCTAATTCAAATGAATATGCTCAATACAGTATATATTTAGTATTGACAATACTAAATAACAATTTAACAACATCCATTCAAATTAATGAAATGTCCAAATTTAAGCTAAAGCTGCTCAAGTTGTTTTGTAATAAGAAAGCATTTTCTGGTAGGAGATTTTGGTAGTTAATAATCGTATAATCCTAGTGTAAGCTCTATTTTGTTAACTATATTATTAACATTGTGATCTTTTCACTATAATATTCTTGTAAAACTACATGTAGCTACGTTTTCAAGGCAGTGGCCGTAGTATAGAAACGCCCGGGTGGGTGCCCGGCCAGTTTTTAGCCCGCCCGGGCAACAATTCTGAACTGCTCTGGCAGCTAAAAACTGCCCGGGCGTTTCTATTCTACTGCCACAGTATCTTCGGCGGGGCAGCGGTGTTAAATAAAGGTAAATAGGTCGGTGAGGAGCATTTTTAAGATACATTTTTATTTAACACCGCTGTCTCTCTGGGTTACGGCGCTTAGCTTTTGTAACAGACTGTATATTTTAATATTTCAGCCGTGACTATGGCTCAATCTCAACTTTGCGAAGTTTGTGCGTCGCCCAATGCGAATACTCTACACTTTGGAGGTCGCTCATGTAAGGTATATACTATTAATACTTTATATATTTATAAATGGATATTGTAAAACCAGGGGAAAGGGAACGGGCCGGGCCCCGCTCACTCCCACAAACCCGACCCAGGCGCGGACCAGCTCGAGAAATTCTAATATCTATGTAAAACTAACTTCAAAAGTTCATTAAATATATTTGCAGCTATTATCACTAAAGGTTGATATCTTAATTAAAGTATTACACACTACACTTTGCACTGGCTTTTTAAGAAACAAAGGGATATTCCGTTTAGTTTTTCTTCCAAATACAATGCCGATAACTGATTATACTGCTAGCATCCAGAGATGTTAATAAACTTATAGCGCCTTTCCTACTTCCGGCCCAGTCTCCTGAAATTAAAATCCTAACGGGCTGACCCAATATCCCGACTATTACATCTGAATCAGATAATAGAACTATAGATTAGTCGATGGACTAATTGCTTGCAAGGGGTTACGGTACGAACGGCAAATGCATTAGAGTTTATTTGAGCAATTAGAGCAAATATATGCTTTAATTGAAATTTTTAGACCTTTAGCTGCAGCGATAGGTCCATAACATTAACTAACCATATAGCCGGTGTTAAGAGCTATATTTCCCGCGGAGTTTGATGGAAATCAGCGGTTTAATATAAAAAAATAATGGAAAATCGGTGAACGGGGAGCTTTCTCTTCAAAATGCAACCTTCTATAATCCCACATCTTTCCAGAATACTGCGCAAAAGACATAGCTTTTAATACAGATTATAAAACATTCATATCATAAATCTTTTCTAACCTCATTCATTCATTTAGGCTTGCGCTGCATTCTTTCGGCGCACAGTTTCGCATGATATGAAGTACGAATGTGTAAACGGAGGACTTACAGTATGTAAAGTACATTTCGGTTAGTTTTATAGAAGACAGAAGAGTATTGCTATCACGAATATAGAAATACCCGCCTCGTAACCAAATCCAACAAACTTTGAACTAAACTCGACTATACAGTAGAATTCAAGAGTATTGCTAGTGTCAGAAAATGTTGCACAGGCGGAAAAATAATCGTTTGAGACATGCGAAATAGGCAAACTTTCGATCTGCTGGTTCCGCACGCGTAAAAAACCTCCATGTGTGGAGCTAAATATTATGCAATATGCAAATGAAAAACTTTTGAATCTAGACCTCTCATCGGGCCGGGCCGGGCTTTTTTTTTAGTATACTGAGCTTAAAATGTCAGATCCGGTGTAAAAATGGGAAATTCTGGGAGCCGGGCTTTGCAATTTCTTCATCCGGCGGGCCCGAAAGCCCACCGTGCCTTCCGTGAGAGGTCTGTTTGAATCCGACTATAATACACCGTTTTTCCAACATTGTTTAAGTCTAGCTGAAAACTAGGGGGCCAATTCTTCCTCCCGGAGAGAAAGAAACACTTCCAGGAAAGCAATATTTTTCGCGCCAACACAAAATAACCCATATCGCAGTGTAGTTTTGGTGTTTTGTGTAAACTCTATAGTTACATTATTTTCTTTTGCAAACAAATAAAATAAATACTATAAGTTCCATTAATATTCGTAGTAGTTTACTATTTATTATAAGTATCTTATGTCTTATATTACTTTTCCTAGAAATTATACAAGGAACAAGTAATTTCAATGGTAGAAAAGAAATTCTTTTAAAGGGGGATTGAGTGTTAGATCCAGTGGGGGGCTGTTGTGGAGCTGGCCCGAGACGAAAAAGTTTGGGCACAGTCTGATCAAGGCAGGCCCATTTGCACCCCTGGGATAGAGTTCCATTCCAGGGAGTTCCATTAACTATTGTGTGTGTTTTGTATTCCTCAATAAGTTTTTAATTCATTCAAAAGTTTAGTCTTGTTTGGACTTTTGAATTAGAATTCCTTCTGTTCTCCGAATAACTTCTTCAAACTTTCATTCATCGCTTATCGATTCATCATAAACTAAACTATTTTAGTAAAAAAGTTTCATTATCCTTAATTATAAACTTTTTTCCTGTTAAGATCCTGGTGACACCGCTCTGATACAAAGCTGACCCGAGTTATGGCAAAATTTCCAACTTTTCAAAATATTATCCACAATAAGGTTCCGATCCGTCCAAACTTCCTAAAAACCGACCCCCGCTCCTACCTGTGGTTACTTCCCAGTCACAGTACTATAAAAACTAAACAAATTTCGGTTCCTCAATACGCATATATATTTTCTAACACCACTGATCTCGTATCATACCGCGTAGGTAAGCTAACAGCTAAGCCCTTTTATATCTGGAGATTTACTATATTTTACCACAAGCTTAGGCATACCAGTATTGATGTTGATTATGCCTTCCAAACCCCACTGGTACTGATTTTGGCGCTCTAATCTTACAATTCGGTTTTGGGCGCTCAAATGATAAAATCGGCTTAAAGGACTGAGCAAGCAGTCATACTACGCCACTCGATCACATTTGTAGTGGTAGATTGTAGTTTTTAGGATATTCTTACGGAACCATGATGAAAATATAGTCGAGTAATCCAACTATAGTATAAGAGTAAACACATTCTTAACTATAAATAAAGGGTTTCCGAAATATTTTATGTATTTTTATTAATAGAATAACATGTTTATTATATATCATTGCTCAAGATTGCGAAACTACAGAATCTTGGCTTCCCTGATCAACAGCGTGCATTCACTGAAAACCTCATTTTTGTCCAAGAAAGTTCTGGAACTTCGTTCTTACAAAAATATTCTTTTTAGAGCGAATAGAACGCGGCTCTATTTTAAATTTGAAACATTATTGATCTGCTTATTTATAAATGATGAATGTATCACAACAATAACATATACTATTTGGAGAACGGTAAAACATAACTCAAACTTATTGTTAAAGGCACGGTACACTCAAAAATTAATTTCAAATTTTATTATTTTATATCAATCAGCTTGAAAAGTTAAGAAAAGTGATATAAATAGCAAAAAATTTGATGAAAAATGAACGATTTTGAGAGAAGTTGCGTTTTGTGCTGCAAGAATGCTTATCTGGCTCAAGGGATGTGGGATACTGCATCTGACTTAAGTGAGAAATAGTATGAAACTATATAAATTGGGCATAATTTAGAAAATTCTTCATGAGATTCATGGTTTTTGGCCCAGATAATGGTAGAAATGTTTTTAGATTTTCAAAATTCCTTTTATTTCACGAGATATAGACAATCGGCTATTTAATGCAAAGGTCGCAGGGCAGGCCAGGACTCCGCCCATAGTTCGACCTACGCGCAGGGTGGCAGTATTTTCAAACGGTCATAACTCCGCTTAAAATGAAACTAAAAATATGCGATCTTCATATTTCAACTCAGTATTAATAGCTCTATCGATTCAAACATTAAAAGTGAGAAATTTTTTTTGAGTGTACCGTGCCTTTAATAGTATATTTTTAGATTCTACTGAAGTAGAAGTATGTTCTTCTGTGGGACAGTATTGTTATAGTAAGAATGCTCCTTGTTGTGATGGTCTAATCTGTCATGGTGTTCTCTCGTGGAGATGCAAAGGTAACATCTCAAATGGAAAAACGTATAAAACACTAAATAATTAAATTAAGAACACCACATTTACTTAAGATTAATTTAGATTTAAATAAACTAAACTGACTCTCTGCTTTATTAGAAAATCAGTTAAACTGCCCTCATGGCGGGGCCGGGACGGGCCTGACAGGGCCGACAGGCAAAATTTTATCAGCCGGGCATATTGGGGCCGGCCCGCTTCGGTCCTACTTTCCAGCTACAGTCAATATTTTTTCCAAGAAAGGCACCCAAAAAAAAAGAAGATATTTTTTAACTAATACAACTAATGTTATTTTCTTGTATAGTTCGACCACCCAAGTATTGGAAAACCCTTTTCTCTTTATTCTCAACATTTTTATTAAAAAATTGTATTTTTGTAATGTATGAAAATCTTGGTCGGCCCTGCACGTCCCGGGCCGGAGGTCAAAAAGTCGGCCGGTCCCCACTTTTGCCAGCCATGGGGGAAGCAAATGCATTTCATTGCATAGGTTAAACCTTTCCCAGAATATTTTCTAAAACAAGTTTTTAAATTTAATAATTAAAAATATAATATTTTATCTATTTAAGAATGTATTCCTGCTGGAGGTAAATGCAGTGATCTAATGACAGACCAGTATGAAAAGCCGTGTTGTGGAAAAAGCCATTGCAAAGAGGTCGAGGAAGGAGTAAATAAATGTGTTCCCAATAAATGTAAGTGAACTTATAAAAGAATATTGTTATAGGATTTGAACAGATAAATAGTTTACGGTTGGGCAACCAAATATAATAATATATATTACAAGGTAAAGTATAATGTAGGGTTCATTATCAATCCGATATTGATGATTACAAATACCACGCAGATAGGCTAAGCTCCGCCCACTATGCAAAGGGCGCACAACAAACTGTGCGTGGTGCGGTAAACGCAGCAGAATTTATAATTATATAAATAGTTAATTGAAATACCTAGACCTCAAGCGCCGTTTTTCTTTTAATTCAAATAAAAGTTAATTTATTTTTAGCGAATAGAAGAAGTCTGGCTGATTACTTCTCTGATTAGAAGTATCTTACAATGTTTATTATGAAAGAAGTAATTTATTATAATATTGTAGACATATTTTAATTTAGTAAACATTTGATAAATATATGTAGAGAATAAATTGTTTTCTAATTATTTGCTATTCTTCCGTTTGTTGATTGTTGTATTATGAATAAGGAATAAAAAACTTTTATATTTGATCAAAGACAAAATAAAATAGTTAGCTAACAATAAGGTACATACTGAATCATATTTCTTCACAAAATAAAGTTAATATCCGTGATTGATTCCTTGTACTAGTATATTCTATAACAAAAAGAAGACTGCAGTGCGCGGTGTTGTGTAAGATTTGGAAAATCGCTCGTTCTGTAGCAAAATTCAAAAACCATTATATGATTCGATGCGCAATTCGTTCTTTGTTGTCAGAAAAATATTATTGTAATAGTTTTGTTTCGTATCCTGTCCAAAAAAAGACAAATACGCAATACGTACACAATAGCCTACGTATACCACCGCGCTCTGCAGTCTTTTGTTTGTTATAGACTAGAATATGAATGTTCTAAACATTGTTGTAGGTATTTTGCCCACAATCAGTATATTAATCCTATGATAATGCTTCCAGCCTATAGAAAAGTAGAATAATTAGCTTAGATTTTGAAATTTCTCGGGAGCAATTCTGCATTAGTGTGTAATTACAATAATCTATATTAAACTACTTCTGCGTTGACTCCATATAAAGTACTTTGTAAACGTTAAGTTTGACATTATTTACCAGTATATAGTCCACGGTCGGTCTTCGTGTCTAGACGGTGCGTTTTCCTTTGACGGCACCCAACACCGTTCAGTTCAAAAATCAGTTTACAACATTTTCGAAATGTTGGTATATGCTAATTTCTTTGAATTTGCACCGCGGCGTGCCTCGACATACATACGGCGCTTCCGGTCTATATTTTGGTGCTCACTATATTTTATATTTTAAGTCTGACTTGGTTCTTTTATAATCGTAAATACACAGAGATCGCCGGTAAGAATGCAACTACCACTGATTATGGTTGTTTGCCTACAAATTAAAAACACAAACAAAAAACGCAGCATAAAACATTGCAAAATATTTGCCGCCAGCAGGGGTCGAACCTGCGACCTTGGGCTTATTAGACCCACGCTCTAACCGACTGAGCTATGGCGGCCATAATATTACAAGGATAACAACGTTCTAACTAGTCTTGCACAACGGTACAAGTTTACAGAGCTGTGGTTTTGACTTTTAGTTTGCTTGTGTGCAACATAACGTGACTTCATCGCCTTATTCAATAAATTAATTCGTTGACTATAACTATAGTGATAATTTGCCTTGAAATAACAAAAGAAAAAAGTTTTGTGCTGAACGTTTATTTTTTATTCTTTAAAGATGAAATATTAGTTGAAATTTTTTTCTTTCCGTCTTCTCTACTGTTGCTGTTGTTTGAAACCCTAAACAAAGAAAGTTTAGGAATTCTTTGTCGCGTGGCGAATAGTCTATATCGTATGTAACAATATAGTCTAATTCGAGAGTAATATTGGAGTGTTAAAGGAAGAATCTTGTTGAAAATGGCTCTGAAAGTATTCGAAAACCGAAAATATAATTTCCTTAAAATACGCAACTAACACCCCATTATTCATCTTGAATCACGCTATATTAATAGCTAGGTTGCATATCCTGGGGAATAGACGTGTTTGATTAAAATACGTGTCCTTTTAAATAATTCACAGATTTCCTATTCATATTTATATAACGCCACTGCTCCTTAAACATAACTAATTATAGTCCTTACGGAGTCTTTTCTAACTTACTGTAAATGGTTTTAGGGATTTTTGATCTTCCTGGAATGTCTGGGGGTTGGTTGCTTTTCCAGTCTCCGGATATTCAGTCAGTTCGTGATTAGGACGTTCAGCACGCATTTGTTGAAAAGAAATCTGAAGAAAGACGTTGTTGTATCATTAGTTTACAGAAGAAGTTATATTTATGATACTATATCTTATTTACTTTTCAAAACAAAATTGTTTAAGTTTGTTTCTTATATGTTTTACTTCGGCGCAGGGTTGCGGCACATCTTTCCGGAATCTTCTGAGCAGAGACGGCTCCTTTCTAACATTCAGTCTTCGG
>JAQGAV010000840.1:0-26244 GCA_034691345.1 Phasmarhabditis papillosa | reverse complement strand
AGGAGTGGACTTTGGTATAGTCGAAGTACAAGAAAAGAAAGAAGAAACAAAAGAATAATAAAATGACAATCTATTTTTAATAATAAAGAATGTACAATGTTCTATTTTTCTTTACTAAACAAAGAATTAGCTTAAGAGCAAGATAGCAGGGGCTTGCGTGACACGGGACGATACTCATATTGTATGATTAATATATATTCAGACGTCCAGTAATAAAAAACAAAGTAAAATTAATTTTATTATGTTACTTTATGGGATAATTGACTCTTAAAAGACTAGGATAGGTACATCTGTTCTTACCGGGTTCTACCATAACCTCCTTTGATTGAAAAGAACATACTGAAAAGATAACTAAAGGCTACCATAAATGCTAGTGTCTTCTATGAAAGCAAAGATGTATTATAGATATGTCGTATAGATATTTTATGAATAATTTGTGTATTTAACAAATTTTGAAGGGAAAGGTGCAGCGAAATGAGCTATTCCATTTTTAACACCGCCTCTAGACTTAATAATTCGGGAACTTCGGGAACAAGTTGTACAGTTTTATTCAGAGAACTCGATAGAGTTTTGAGAATCCGGTGAAAATTTTTAGATAAAATGTATATATCATTTCATGGACGGAGTTTTCAAACAGTCCGGGCCCAGTCACGGACGAAGCGACGGCAGGGTCTATTTGGAGAAACCCGAGCATCTGATAACTTCTACTTCTCCTATTTTTATAGACTAAAAAAGAGTTTTGTCTACAGAAACAAACTTTATTTTATTTTCTCTAAAACTATATTTTTACCGTCATATGGCTAACCTAACTAAATGTTTATTCAACAGCTTTGTCTAACATCTCTTTTTTCGTTCCGTGTTGCTGTTTGGCTATCTTTTTCATTCTTTTCTTTTCCTTTGATTCCCAACTTTTCGGCGACCTGGGCCCTTTCTCTTTCAGCCTTTTGCCCGGCTTTGAGAGGCATCCCATCGGAACGGGCCCTCTGCGGCTTCACGGTTTCGCTGTTCTCGAACCGTTTTAGCCACCGGAGTTTGTATTTTTTTCTTTTTTTGGTTCCTAAGAAAGATCCCCAAATAAAAACAGAATCATATTATAATACTTTATTCAAAAAGGAGAATATCTATTTATCCTTCTGCCTTCTCCAATTCGATGAGCTTCTTAACTCCATCATACATCTGCTTTACAGCATCGAATTCAGTAAGACCAAGACGCTGCTTGTTTGAAATATCATAGACACCTAAATAGTAACATTAGTACATTTAAAATATATATATAATTTAAGAATAATCTTCGAGGGGAATCCAGGATTTCAGGAATTATCCAAGATTTGTCCTATCAATTTCCGTTACTCACCTTCAGCAGATTCCGAGTGTTCTCCATGGATTCCACGAATCTGCAACTTCATTTCCGAGCAAATGGTCTTGAATTCGGGTTTGGCGGATACTTTGGGTAGCTTGATGTGGACGGAGGCGCGGACAGTGGTACCTGCAATAAGCCGGATTAGAACTGTAATTATTATTATTATTATAATTATATAATTAATTTATAACTAAATACAAATTAGCTGGCAGTTGTCTGTCTCGACTAACCGAGATTTGTAGGACAGAAAGTCAGCCATCCGAGACGAGGATGTCTTGCGAAAGGAGACTTTGCCGAAATGAGATTCAGTCCTTTAATGAGACGACCCAACACTTCTCCGACATTGCCTCCAGGTTGCATGGAAATAATGCGAAGATGGTCCTCTTCGTTAACCCAGACAAGGAAAGTCTTCTTCTCATTGTGGAAGATACCACGTCCGGTGGGCCAGAATCTAGAAATAACAAAATTAGAATAACACTTTAAATATAATTTATTATAAATGGACCCAGGCAGGACATGATTCTATTTGTACTAAGCGAAGGTCCGGGCCGACCCATGAACATACCTATTTGCATTGGCAGCTTGTAGGAATCTGTCTCCTTCCTTGAAGAGAAAATGATCGGCAATGAGCTTCTTCTTAGTCTCTTCGTCCATTCCAGTCAATGGATAATAGGTTCCTTTTAGTTCGGGATCAGTCAATCCATTGAAGATGGTCTTCATTCTTTCCTCCATATTCTTGTAGTTGGCCTCAGTCAAACAAGGATTAAAGGGGTAACCTCCAAGAGAACGCCCACAGCGAACTCTAGTCGAGACAATGAACTTGTTCTCGGGATCTAGGTCCGTAAGTTCGGGCACATTCTTTTCTCCGAGGTTCATTGCGGGCTGTGAGTCGGTAGCCTTGAATCCATTGTGGTATTCCTCAATAACGGGATTGAACAGATCCGCAAACAAAGTGTATGCTTCGGCATCCGGCGCATACAGACCAACTCCTGAGTCGAGGTTCTCTACTCCAGACTGAATTACATCCAGTAGGGTGGCACCAAGACGGGTCTTCTTGGTCTGAAATACAGGATTTTATTTATTTCTTGTTATCAATTAGGTTTATGACACTCCACTTAGTTTCCTGAAGCTACATTTTAACTCCGAAACTCCGCAAAGATCTGGCATTGGTCCAACGGACCAGCTCTTTCCCGTCCCGGAAGAGAGCCATACTTTATTTAGATTCTTGCTTCGCGTAGTACTCCACAGAAATGAGAATAGATGTTCGTTTTGGAACTAGGATGTTAGCAGTTTTGCTCACTGCGGCATCCTTAGGTGTAGCATTGCTCCATAACATACCTTAAGCTTATCCACAACCGGCTTGGTGAGATGTTTCTTGAGAAGACTGTTGCAGTCTGCAGCAGCCTGTAGCTTCGCATATCCTTCATCGATCTTCTTGATAATATCAGCAGGGATGGCCATATTCTCCGTAGGAGGCAATCAAACTATGCAGACTGGCTCCATAGGCCTCCTTTTATAGAGCCGATTAGGGGCTTTTCTCTAAGATTTCAGGATATTCACGGGAACTCGATGGAAATGGGATAAAATATATGTTAGAAGAATGCTTTGGTTGAATATTATCAAAATAATCTAAATAAACTTTGTTTTTAATGTTTCACTACACATGTACAAACATAGCAATGTGTAATTATGACTATTTATTAACATAATTATTAAAGTTTATTAGTATTTATAATTTAGTTTATCGATTTCCAATTATAACTAAACTACCTATCCCACCTTATCTAACATGCTCGCATGCTTAACAAGGATCTTCTGTTAGGATCTTCTGGATAAAATCTTCTCCATTAGGCCTACCTAAGCTCATTTAAGTCTTTTCTTTCTTCGCAATCCAGTTGATTCAAAATGGCTTTGAACATTGATCCAGCCAACGCAACCTTCCCTGCCACCGGAGGCAATGCCACACACAATATTGTCAGTCTCAGTGAATCTAGACTTGCATTCAAGGTAATATATTTATAATATTAATAATAGCAATAATAATAATGTAAAGTTTATAATATAATCAACAATTTAGGTAAAGTCTTCAAATAATAACGACTACCGTGTGAAGCCCGTCTACGGATTCCTCGATGCTAAGGTAGTAGCCAATTATATTTCTAGAATATTCTATTTACGTATATTTAAGGCCACTGTTCAATTGGAAATCGCCCGCACTGCTGGCCCGGTCAAAGAGGACAAGCTGGTCATCCAATGGGCTGAAGTTCCTGCTGAAGAAACTGACCCACAGGCTCCGTTCAAGGCACAGGCCCAGGCCGGAGAAGTAATCTTGCCATTGAAGGCAGAATAGAATACATTATTAATAAAGATGTAGACCGTGGTTTTCTCTCCTTTTTGGACCGCAGAATAATATTACATTAAAATTGAACGACAGAATTACTGACAACTGCTGAGCATAATACTATTCGTGACATGGTAAATGATAAATCAATAGAGCTGTATAAATAACCAGTTGGACATCACATCATCTACGATAGGTTAGGTTTGGATCGGCTGTAGATAACGAAAGAAAAATAAATAAATTGTTATATTTTGCTAGTAAAACACTTGACACGCCACCGCATTCCGACAGATGGCTAAACTAAGGTGCTCATTTTACCACCGCATTGAATCCGAACATTAGGATGTAGTGAAAACTTTAATCACAAATTGAAGAAAGAACAAATCTTTACGGTGAGAAGTTAACAGAAAGTCTATCAGCCTGATCATCGATGATAAATGTCAACGTAAAATTTTTAAAATCGCGTATCCGTACAGCGCAATGGCTAAAATGGTGGGCCGGTACATTTAAACAAAAAGAGAATTTTGGGGGGAATATTTAAATTGCGAAGAATTACGAATAAGTCCGGGCTTCCAAGTGTACTGTGGATTTTCTGTATTTGAACATGGTAAGAAAAACAGCTACGTAAGTGTGTATGGAACATATAGCGGTAATCTATGTATTTAGGAAGGCCAAATACAGCTGTTTGATATGCTGTGGTGAATTCATCGGTTTGGATTCACTAAAAGATCACTTGGGGAAATATATTGATTATAGGTGGGTTATCTTTTTGATTTAGTGGTTTATCACACATTCATAATGATGCCCAGATGGCATATCAGTACTTTCTTAATTGGACCAATTGGATGTTTTCAGCACATGTCTACCATTCCCATGTTCGTCGTGTACCTGTGCCTTCAAGACAAAAGAAGAACGAAACGAACATTGCAGAAAAGAAGGGCATTTAAATACCTATAAGGTATTTCATCTATTAGATGTTCATTACGATTATCTTCAGACAAACGATAATCCAAGTAAGGAAATGCTCTTGGAGCATCTTCTGTTTGATGTTGAACAGGCTAGAATTGTTGGAGTTGAGAGCCTGGTTAATATAAAACATGATATTTTCTACAGGTATTTTAGATTGAAAAGTGGTCACGAATGTCTCATATTTAGGGCACTGAAAACCCTGCGATGCAATGGAGATAAAATTCTGGCTTGCGCCTTATGTGCTGAGAAGATTAAAGATGACGATTGTTTGCGCAATCATATTAAGCAGCACATTAAGTACAGGTATTGTAGGATAAAGTGCTATATATTCATTTATAAATTTAGGATGTACCTATGCAAATGTAAACGAACATTTTATTCGGAACATGCGGTTGCTCAGCATACACTTGCTACTGGGCACACTCAAGATAAGGTTTGTTTTTTGAAATAATGTCTCTATTTCCTTACAATAGGCTAGGAAGAATAATGATTACTGCGACATGCTGGTCAATCATTTGATCTTGGAGTCGAAGTCAATTGATTCTGCTGACGTGGTCATCGCCTGCAAGGCCGAGGCTATGCAAGAGCTGTTGGTTGATTTAGCCTTTCACTCGTATTTATCCTACAATTTAGTCGTCAACGAGTTCTTCAATTGCCTCCGAAAAGAATGAGAAATACACACAAGGAGCGAAAGTAAGACAATATGGTGATTAGGCGTTTATATGTGTCAAATTTTTAGCAGATCGAGCACTGGACCAAGTTCAGACGTAGAAGGACGGTCCCAACAATCGGCGACCGACGTGAATAGTCATAGCATTCCAGCATCGTCTAGGTTTATTTTCCAGCTGGGAAATGACACAATTATATTTTTGTAGCACCACTGACAACCCTACATCAGTAAGCAGGGCTGAAATTGTGAGACCAAAACCTTCATCCTCAAATGAGAAGCAACGACGACATAGGTTTGCTCTCTTTTTCCAGATTTTGATCCAAAACTTGCACATTCAGTGTTTCGAAAAACGATTTTAGCGCCCCCAACTCAAGGTCTCTGGTATCGCTTCCATCACAGGATAGCACCAATATGGATACTATGGATGATCGAGGTATTTGCTTTATATATAAATTTGTTTTATTTTGCATTTAAGATGAACAAATGCAGCCAATTTCTTCAAATACACCTAATGGACGTTTATCGTTGCTGATCCAGCCACAGGAATTGGAATTGCGAACACCGCTGCAACTACAAATAAAATGCGTCAGTTGCCAAAGAATGGTACCATCCTTCTTCTGTACGTTTGCTATTCAGATTAGTTGAGCACATTTACTTGTTTTCAGTGGAACGACAAAAGCACGTTGCCGAGAAACACATGCGAAGGGAACATAACAACGATGACTACACAGAGCTTCTTGAAGCGGCGGTAAGATTTTATAGATTGATGATTTCTTCCTTTTACACTCATCGGTGGTGTCGCAGTCAAGGAACGCCAAATGTTGGTTATTGCCAACATTTCTTGTGCATTGGGGTCCTATTTTAAACAAATTTTGAAAGATTCGTAAAAAGAGAATCAATCAAAGTTTTTTAGAGATCACGAAAAAGTTTTCACAAGAGCGTTTTTTTTATTTCACCAATTAGCTATCCTAGCCGAGGGGCCGTTTTGAAAAAAATGATGGAAAACATTTGCCGCTCCTTGGTCGCAGTTACCATCAATATAGTGTAATTGTTACCTACTGTTTGTTTTTTGTAGATGAAGAAAGCGTTTCCTGGGCAAACGTACAGTTCAAATCAGTGCCAACTATGTGGAGGGAGTCGATGTTCTGATCCCAGTTCTCGGTTTGTTTCATCTGTACTATTTTATCTGATGTATTTTTGTAGGCGTGAACATGTGAAGAAGAAACACAGTGAAATGCTTCCTCCCATTAACTGCCCAGCCTGCAATCAGCGTTATCTGGACATCACGGAATTAAACAAGCATTGGAAGGTGAAGCATAAATGTTTCTAGTGTTATTGACTGTGTAGCTTTCAGAACGTGCACAACGCTGGACTGGATATTGACAGCGCTACCAAGTATGTTCTAGAACAAACACTTTGAATATCCTTATTTCTTAGAAAATTGTATTACCGAAGGCGGAATCTTTACAATACAAAGCTCAGTGAAATCGTCCTCAAGGCCTATCCAGAAGAATCCACCGAAGGGAATCGCCCAGTTTCACTCCCTGCTGTTGAACCTAGCAGAACAAGTTTCTCTCAAATGCTTAGTCGATGTTCAAAAATGGTTGAGAAAGGCTCGGTAACATTTATTAACAATATTAACGGAGAACATTTATTCAGACTGCATTTACTCGTGGTCGGAGGCATAGTGACTCTTCATCCGATTCAGGATCTGAAATGGAAGTTGTCGACACTCGATCAAGGGTATATTTTTTCTCTTTTTGTATGATATTAACTTGATCTTCTTCCAGGCTAGAGTCGACACGCTGAGCTCAGTTGCGGCTCAATTAGATGTGCAAGAAGAAAGTGAGCGGATCGGTACCCCACCTACCTCGACGGTCACTTGTGACGATTCTTCATCCGATGATGATGAGAATGTTTTGGAAATCGCTGTAAGTTGCATTTCCGTAGTTTAATAAATGTTAGCTACAGACCTCTCATCGGGCCGGTTAAGATTTATTCCTCGAGTCGGCCCGGGTCTTCTGTGAGACGTCTGGTTAGCCATGTATAATAGTAACTTAAGGGTTGATTTCAGCCACCGGCGATTCGCTTGGCTCCACTGCCTTCATCAATTACTCGTCCGTGCGCTCGACAACAACCGACATCTCCGCTTGTCCACCGATGCGCTGCTGCGCAGGTGAGATTTATTCTATTTACTAGAAAATGGTTAATGTCTAGAGTCGCCAGTGCACCAAAAGAGTCCTCGATCAGGTGTTCGAATCGCAAGTTTATGAGGTTTCCTCTGATGAATCATCATCTGACGAGGATGATGATATTATGGTATGTTATTATTTCTTCAAGTGATTTATTAATTAAATTATTCAGATATTGAAAGAATGCATCGGAAAAGATACCACCTCAATTTCAACCCCTGGAACGTCTTCACTAGGTATAAACAGTGTTTTCTAATCCTGCAAATTTTATTTCGTTTTTAGGTACTGCTACAGTGACTGCTAGTGCCATGAAGAAATTACGTCTAACAAGTGATGCAGCTAATAATAGTAATGTTTGTAATAAATGCGAACTAATTCTAACCATTTGTCCCAGGACTCATTGCAACAGAATAATTCACGATGGGATCAAAAGGAAAGAAGTTCTTCAGGCGCTCGCAGTAAGTCGGACGCAAAGATTCGCAGATATATTTATGGGAGTAGTTAGCTCCTCTTATTGATTATTTTGTGTTACGTATTTTTATTGTTTGTTATTTTGTCATAAAAGCTTTGCAACTGTTAGTAATGTTTTCTAGATTAGTTCGATTTTTCAGCGGTTGGGGTCATTATTCATAAAAGAATTCCGTGGGAAAGAGTCTGTGTTTAATGATTATTTGTTATTTAGCCTATTATCAAATTATTGAATAGGGTTTGTCGTCATGATTGTTCGGCATCTTCGCTGGACGTTTCTTCTGTTGGTACAGTTGCTTCTTCGGTTGTTACTGCACCTAAAATATCTTGGGACTGCCGTGGAATGTTATTGCACGGAATGAATAGTTGTGTATGTTTTAAGTTTAAAAAATATAACCTCCACTTCCGGAATCTTTTTTGTTACCTGAACGGTTATGTTGATTTTCTAACTGGTATTTTTGTGGTCTACAAATTAACGTAAGCTTACCTTCTTCCGTGGTTTCCAGTGTAGTGCCGGTTAACTCTGTAGTAAGCGGTGGTGATAGAGTCGTTTCAGTTGACGGTAGCTCGGTACCAATACTGCTACCTTAATAGAGCATTAATTAAAACCATGGGTTTATAGTATTCGTTCAGCAGAACAGAAAAGAAAACGAATAAGAGATTATGAATTGCATTTCAATTGGTACTGACACTCCTCCCCATCAATAAAGTTAGAACGATGAGTTGTTCTTCATTGTCACAAATCATTTGGATTACATTTAGTGTTAGGCAATTCTCATAAAGTAGAAGAAGCGGAAAAAGTAAACGTTCTGAATGCATTTGCAATATATTTGAATGAAAACAGTTCTTATCTTGCCAATTCTTAGTTTTAGTGTCAGGAGTAGAATACAAACTCCTCAACGGCATGGCCCCAGTCTGGTAGAATGTTTCGTATTTGGCACCTACTGGTAGTTTTATAAGTGGATGGAGTAGATGTTGTTGTCACTTCGGTAGTTGTAGTAGAGATAACACAGTTCTTCTCATGTGCATCTGGTTTTATTCGATAACGGAAGCCGAATGATATCTGGTTATATCTGACTACTCCACGCATAGTTATTATGTTAGAGCTAGATGTAAAGGTCTCGTTTAACACCGAATCACAGCATAACCTAAACAACTGAAATTGGCCGACCAGGAAGGGCCTACATTGATTGTTTGCAAAGAGATTCAGAAGAGTAGGTATACTTTTATGATGTAGGCCAAACTTCAGAAAGCGCTCGCCTAGTCCGTGCAGACCCCTGCTATTAACTGGGGGTTACTCTAACCCGAATGGACCAAAACCCCAGCACTTACAACATTCCTCCAAGATCAATTGGTCCGGGATTAAGTTCGATGCCTTGGTAAGGACACTGTTGGTAACAAACTGAAGCTAGCGAAGTTATTTCTATCTCCAATTGAGAACATTGTGGTCCCTGCAAGAGAAAGTTAAAATAATCATTTATTCAACGGGAAGTTATCTTCTATTAAAGTGATCATAAGTCTGTATCAAGAACTAGCGCAGTATCCACAGCTGGTTATCCGACCGTCCCGGCCCGGCCTGACCTCCAAAATTTTAGGCCGGGCCGGGTCGGTAACCAGCTCTGGAAGTATCCCGGGGAGAGGCTGTGTAACACTAAAATGGATGTTCTCTTGAAGAAAAGGCTCCGGTTCTACCGATTTTCCATTCATTTTTCTATAACAACGCTTCTCCACAGGACAAAACCAAGTAGATAATCTCACCTGAATAGCCCAATAGCATTCAGAAGTGTTGCTCCATACGCGCCAACTGCTGGCATCTCCGGCCACTGAGGTAAAGTTCTGCCAGTCGTTGGTGGCCTAAATTTGAAATTTTTTTGTATTGATATATTCTAAGCTTAAATTGGAAACTAGTGTAAATTTGGAAATGCAGGCCAGCTTGCGCATATGCGGCGCATTCAAAAGCGAGATTTTGAAGGGGGGGGGGCTAGGCCGGCCCGGTGACCTCACTTTTGGAAGCAAAAAGACTAATTTTGAGGCTTTTTCAAAAAAAAAAAGTATGTTGTTAATGTCTGCCCGGGCCCATCCGGGCCGTCCCGTCGCAGCCCTGGCTTAAAACAGTTAAAACATTAAAAACATTTGAAACGTGACGTCATTAACCGGCCGGGCAAAGATATTTGATGTGCGGCCCGACACACCCATGATTCTGAATCAGAGAATTTCTGATAGCAGGTATACTTCTATATTAATGGTTTATAGGAAACAAGTCGACCCGAGCAGCCAACCCTGGAGAATTGGTTCATCCAGCTAAATTTTATTCAACAAAGGTCCCGGTATGGAACTGGAACGAAAATTTCAGGCGGAAACAACATTCGTTCCCCAGGGCTGGCAAAAGTGCGGGCCGACCCGGGCCGTACTTTTGTGAAAAGAGGGCCGGCCTTCACTCTCGAAACAATCAATAATGCTCCAATTGTTCCAATTTTTAGAATTTCTTTTCAAAATTGTAAGTTTTAGTAAAAAAATTTGAACTTCGCAATAGCGGGGACTAGTAGGGCTGGACCGGGCCGGCCCTTGCCACCCCTTCGTTCCCGTCATCTTTCCACTGGTACAAAAAGTGTTACCGAGAAAGGAAATTTGAATGCGCGGGAACCTTCGGGAACTTTTTAGAATTTGGCCACAGTGCTTCAGATTAGCTTGCTAAGAACAGAAATTAAAACTTCTAAGTATGCCTTACGTCAAGCATTCTTCCATTACACTCTACTGCATTTCCATTTGTTATTTCTGTACACGAAGGGCCACCAAAGGCTGCGGGACACTTGCATTTGGAGCAGTCGTTAGGGTCAGGATAGCCGTGGTTTTGACAGGACGGAGCCGGGTTACATTGAGCTAAAATATTGAGAGATTATAAGGGTTGTATAGAGACTGAATTTAGTTTTGATTGTTTCTGTAGCATGCCTTTGGAAAATTTTGGAGTTGCTGGGTTAGCTATAAGTTCATTTGTTAATAATTACGCCGCGTCATAATTGAGGTTCTTAATCCCACACCTCAATTATGTAAACAGCTTGAGAGATAATGTGAGTATAGTTCAAAGGAACTCCTAACAGTCCGGGCCCAAAATTTGCAAATTTTTTTTGAACTTTCTCCGGTGAAGTCCGATCCGTTGCGGAATCTGGTTCCAAAATAGTTAGGAATAATAATACAAAACAGACAGTTTGGCTTTGAGCTTTCGTTTAGACATTTTGAAGCTAATGTGTATAATCTCTTCCAATATAAGAGAAGCGATTGGAGTCGAGAGTCCTTGTACCCAGATCCACACTCTCAGTACTTTTGCCCTTTAATTATAGTCGACGGACTACTTGATTGCAGGTAAAGGACTGTAATTGTTGCGCTGGAGCGCCAATCATTTTGGGTTTCTGTCTATTACCCCTTATTATCAGCGCTCCTTTCGGAAAACTGACCGTGTACCCTTGCAAGCAGTTCATCCGTTGACTATAAGTAATAAGACATTAATTAAGCTTGGTCTTAATCCCAAAAGACAGTTGTTGCCAAAGACGGTTCTAGTACAACAAACCTGAACAATTATAAAGTAGATTCATCATCCTAACATCTGAGAACACCGGTGCTACCCTTTGTCCCATAAGACCGCCCATTAGGGGGTTTAGAGCAACCACTGTAGGATACTTAGAGTCAATGGCAAACGCGTCTAAATTGAGGATCAGTTATAGTCGAACTCATAAGTAGAGAGGCGGTGTTAAAAGATTTAAATTATCTAATGGCTGGGTAAAATCCAACAGGGCGCAACCCGACCCGACTCCGACCGGGTTGGTATTTTTGCCGACCGGTCGGTTGCCACCCTTGCACAAGAAGCCACCAACCAACATTGAGACTCCCAAAAAAAGAACAGACGAAAACATAACTACTTTTAAGTCGAATGCAATGTTTTCTCAGTTGATAAGAGCTATGTCGCTGTCATTTCTGCTTTCTGGAAGTCGCAATTTGTTCACATATAATAAAAGTTATGAGTAGAGACCGTGTTAAAGAATTTAAATTTATATTTGATAACACTATTTATTGGAGGTTTGTCAAATACGCAGAAGATACGGCCTATTTCTTTATTCTCGGAAAAGACGAAACTCTTTCGTTAAAAGTGAGCGTGGCTCGGTTATGCTGCGGGCCTATTTATTGAAATCCTAGATCCAAGTCCGGCCCGCGAATTGCAACTCACATGGATTATACTGCATAACACTTGCCATATCATAGGCCATTCCAGCGGGAAAATTCTTCTGAGCTTTAACGGAGAACTAAAGGAATTAGTGTTGTAAGTTGCCGGTTAATGCAGCTCGACAGCCTCAAAAAAGTCTAAATGCATTCTGAGCACATACGGCTCCAGTCTTCGTGCCCCCCGAAGATTGAATGTTAGAAAGGAGCCGTATGTGCTCAGAGGATACCGAAATGAATGACCGAACCCCTACCTCGAAGAAATCTCCCATTATTGTGTGATACGAGTGATACAGGAAATACAATAATTTAAATACTTCAATTTAATATCTTAGTTTCACTTGTAACTATACCTTAGCGAAGTTATACTGTTTGCTCAATTCTATATTAGAAAAATTTATGAAGATAAAATCATCTCTGTCGAAACTAGATTGGGTATGGTAGAAGCCAAGTGCATGCGACATCTCGTGGGTTACTGTACCCAGCTAAAGACAAGATTTCACTTGTAATATGTACAATTGCTTGCTTTTTACAGTATTTCAATAATGGGAATGTCATTTTCGTAAATGAGAAACCCAAACAATAGGTGAATTCAGCATATTGCATATGAGTAGACTAATCATAAGCAAATTTATGCTGTCGAGTCGTTTAGAGCCAAAATATCGCAAACTTGGCTCGCCGACTTTCCTGCCTTTTTAGCCCGTTATATGATACTAGTTAGGTTAAGAACAAATTCTTATTGTCTGGGTTCTCTTTGAAAAAGATGCTCTTTCAAGCAAAAGTGTTCGCACTCGCGTTCCCTATGGGTTCGTTCTTGTCTTTGAGACAGTCAGCCATACCCATAAACATTTGGGTACTGGAAATAGCATTACTAGACCAGTTCAGGCCAGTTGGGCAATCCTGATAATATGTACAGGGGCTTCCTGAATCCAGATACTCATCTACCGTATAACATACACTTGTACATCCTTGTCCAATACTAATCTCCTGTGAGTTGTATTTAGATTTTCCCACATAAGAATAGCATCCGGCTCCTTTGAAAAAGTATAAAACATGGTCTCCGTCGGCGTTTTCCTAAATATAATACAGTTTCCTTTAAAGTTCTTTCGTTTTACTCACTTGGAATTTCAAGCAAGAATTATCCATCCAAAACTTTATTCCTTTCAGAACAGCCGTGCGATCACTTCCCACTAAAATATTATAATTATAATTATATTATTATTTATTTTTGATTGTTATTGGAAATATAAGTATAAGCACTTGGATAATTTAAATTGGTATCAGATTCTCTCAAAACAAAAAAATTTGCAAAAATTTCGCACACAGCAGGATTCGAACCTGCGCGGGCAAAGCCCATTTGATTTCGAGTCAAACTCCTTAACCACTCGGACATATGTGCTTGTTTGTGAACGCGCTTGCATTACTTGTACACAGCGCCTAATTTTCACTTACTAAGTGTTTTATCAATGGCATAATTGATTGCAATAGCTGGATTCCAATATAATTGCGAGTTTGTTGTCACCATTCGCTTATATTTTGTAGCATCTAAAAGATTCTCTAAAACGATATCCTAATAAGCTTGTTCAATTCCATCAAACTAACGTGCACAAGCTCTTACAAATATTTTAAAAACGATATCTATGTGAATATTTTTACATTTTCTTGAATAATAAAGTTTGAAGCTTTGAATTTTCCCTGTTCTAGAAAAGGTCTAGAACAAGTTATTGTTAATGCAAAATACAAGCTTTCGAAGCTTACTATTATCCCTTTTGATTGATTAAAATTACAGTAAATAATGAAAACAAATTTTTTTTGTCTATTCTTTAGTAAAGTATCCTACCCATAAGTGACTTAGCATGTTCTTCTCCAAGTAACATATCTCCTTCTAACATATATGACTCTACATTCTTATTAAGTTCATATAAAGGAGTCTCTGCTAGAGGATTCTTAGGGCCAAGATAGTACTTCTTATGGATTTTAGACTAAAATAGTTTGTATAAAAATATGTTAGGCTCCTAAATGACATTTGTATTAGGCGACTCTTTGTAAATTAAGACTATGTATTGATCTCTGCGCGTTAATTTAGCGCGGAACAACCCGATACCGTCGACCTAGGGTAGCCTAACACGACCTAACCCGGCCCGGCCTGAAATTTTGAAACCCAGGCCGGGCCGGTCTGATAACTACCTCTGCGTACAGCACTGCGTATTTCACAGTCCGACTTAGGCCGGCCTAGGCGAGCCTGGACCAGGCCAGGTAGGTACCTACAGTCCTCAACTTTAAGAGAAAAATGTAGAGAAAGGTTCTAAATTTATACAACTAAATATTGAAACGACACATTCTCTAAAAGTATCGAAAGAATCCAATACCACTTGACCAAATATCACACCAAAAATAATCACACCATTCTTGAGGTCATTTCTATCATGGCGAATCGGCCGACTTTCCCAAACTTCGGCCCGCTCCCTGGCCCTGCCCGTGCAGTAGCCCATACGCTGTTTCAATATATTCTTTCTGGATCTATAATAAATAAGGAGAGCGCTACTCACTATATCGATCTCCGTCTTGGTCAAATGTCCTCTTCCTTGAATAAAGGTTGGCTTTCTAGAGTGGAGCATCTCTTTTACACGCTCCCGTTGCTCCATAGAATCCGGCGAACCTGGTCGAAGGAGGATAGGAACCGCCCCCGCTTTGCTCTAAAAAGGGATAGAGATTACTATGGAGTAGAAATTGTTTTAGGTTTGGTACACTGTGGGCCTAGTCGGTATGAGAGATACGGTAGGCGAAAGCCAAGGAGGCTAAAACCTGCCCGAGCACCCACCCGAGCGTTTCTATACTACGGCCACAGGGTTTGTTCGATTCTGTTTGAAAACCCTTCCAAGTCCAATATTACCACTTTTCAGCATAATTAAAAGCAAAATATTGATTTTTTCAAACGAAATGTATCGAAAATATTTTCGAACAGTCCAAAATATCACTATCAAATGTGCTGGGCCGGCCCGTACTAAAATTTTGGTAGCCTTGCTTGGCTTAGCCTCTCCAACTCCACCATTAAACTAACCATTCGTCCTATTCTCATACAAATAATAAGAAACAGTAAGTAATTCAATGGCATTTCTGAATAAGCTTACAACTATATAATATAATGGGGCATATCCTCCATAAGTCCCTTATATATAGTCGCTATTTTCAATATATTCTTCATTTTGTTAGTTTTGGTTTGTTTTCAGTTTTGCAGTGTTGACAGCGGACTGTACGAACAATAGTTGTATAGTAGAAATAGGCCATTTTGCTACTAATTAGACAACTTCGCGGGCCGGGCAGGCTAAACATTTTTCCAGAAAAATTTGACCTCAGCCTGGACTAAAATGAATTATATAGTCGTATAGAAAGCAGTTGAAAAAGACTGTAAACTGTATGCAAAAGGGAGGGTTTCCCAACTGGAATAGAATGAATAAATGACAGAAACTAAGGCCAGGCCAGGCCAAGGCACGAATAGATACCGATCTCGTCTTTTGTAAAAAATAAATAAAGTAAGGGCACTTTGGCGGGCCAAGTTTGTGCTATTTTGGCCATAAGGGGCTCGACAGAATAAATTTAGGCCCCGGCTCTATCCGAGAGTTTTCAGAATGAAAAAACGTAAGAAATATAAATAAAACTATTTATTGATAATTAGATGACTATACATTAATATTTAACAATATTTATAGTTTTGTTTAATTCTGTATTTAAGTGTAAAATGTAGATCGTTCATTCTTACAATTCCTCTTAATGTGGCTACATTACCCATTGTAGTTAACGTCTCATTTAGAATATAAGGACAGCAGACACTAAAAGTGGAATCTACATCTGAAGCAGAGGGGGTTAGTGGGCAGGAGGTGGTTATCCGGCCCGGCCTGCATTCAATATAATGGGAACAGAAAAAGGTCATCGAGGCCGAACAGGCAAACATTTTCCTCACTGTTGATTCGAAGCAGCGCATAAACCTTTATTCTGTGAAGTTTTGTTTCCTTCTAAAAATATTGTAAAAGTAAAGAAGCTTTTATAACACTATTAATATTAATATTTTAAGATAATTCTGCTATTCTGTTGAGTTTCCGTGACGATAGTTTGCCTTTTTGTTCCGATATTAGTGTGTTCTTTCCCCATTCATATAAAGATAAGCCCCTACTAACAGCATTCCGCCTAGATCCAGTTGTCCTGTATTTATCTCCAACCCCATCCAAGGACATTCTTCCTGACAGATTGTTGGCAAATAAGTGACAGAAAGTTCAATCTGATTACAAGGCGGAGCCTGAAAAACATAGGATGCCTTTGAAATACTATTGATTCGTTGGCTAAACTTGACATTCAAAATACAGATCAATACATGTCAAATCTGCTGAAGTCTTGCGTAACCAGCTTACTTATCCGCACCTGAAGACTGAATACGAAAAAGGAGCCGTCCATGCTTAGAAGATTCCGAAATGAATATCCGAAGCCCTGCCTCAAAGACATCTACTTATATTGTGATACGAGTGATACAGGAAATAAAACACTTTTTGTAAGATACAATTTGGAGCGAAAAAGTGATACGAGGGAACAATATTGAGTCGGACTTCATAGCATAGCACCCAGGGAGTGGAGGCGGCGAATCAGAACAAATTTGCAATAATTATTTCTTGGGGGGATCCGAACCATCGACCTCTTGGGTATGAGGTAGAGCTTCTTTCCACTGGGCCACAAATCTTCTATAATTCTTTACCGACAGTCGACTGTACCTGTATAATCCAATAGCAATCTGCAGCTGCAGGCCATGGCAGATTATTCACATGACTAGCTTGACCATTAAGCGTTTGTAATACATTTGTGGCCTGAACATAAATTTAGGTTATAGAAAAAATTTTGAAACCCAGGCCGGGCCGGCCGGATAACCACCTCAGAGGGTACACAAGGCTGGAAGCCTGCGCGGCCTAACCCGGCCCGACCTGAAATTTTGAAACCCAGGCCGGGCCGGGTTACCTTTGAGCTAATACACGGTTTGACAGTAACCTTTTTACAAAACTTTATTTTGCATAATCAATCAATACTTTTCTGGTTGGGGGAGTATTTATTAGTTTGTATGCAGGAAATGGGACAAGGCGCTGGCCTTTCGTCATATCGATCCTGACGTGGTAAGTTTTCCTTGCAGAATCCGTATCTATACAATAAGTGCCGGATATCTCAACACAAATCCGGATCTATGTTAGCAGTCGTTGTGCGGCAGACCCTCCAGTGGGCCGGGCCGAGCCGGGTTGTCGGTACACCCCTTTGTGTCCTCTCACAACCGTATGTAAACAATGTAAACTCTACTATAGTCCATAACAAAAAGAAGACTGCAGTGAGCGGTGTTGTGTAAGGTTTGTAAAATCACTCGTTCTGTGGCAAAATTGTATATCACCGCGCTCTGCGGTCTTTTCTTTGTTATACACTATATGAACTAACTAATATGTAAGAGAACATTTAATTTTTCACGGCTGTTGCAGTTGAATGCCTCCAAGTTTCCACAAAATACTATGTTCTTTCTCAATTTCTGTTTTTACCTACCTGTACTTTAACTCCATTACAATTAGATGCTGTTCCTTTTGTTAGTTCAGTACAAAGAGTTCCTCCAAATGAATACGGACATTTACATTTAGTACAGTCATGGGGGTCGGGGTAACCAAAATTCTCACAAGCAGGTGCGGTAGGCTTACATTTGTCTAGAATGGGTTTTAAAGTAAAACAAGGATGAATACACGTTTAGAAACTTTTTCGAAGGCCCAGCTCAATTCTGAAGAAGAGTTGAGGTTCAGTTTAGAATCTACTTAAATAGGACGGGCCGAAGTGATGTGAACCAGTTTGTTCGGGCACCTTTTTTCATTTATTCAGTGAATACGGTCAGGGTTAATTTCGGTCACCCAACTTTTCCCTTTGATTTTAATACAAAATATTGAATAGCTAGGAAAGTATCCAGTTAGAAAGGTTCTAAATGAAATTAGCATGTGGACTCTATTTTGCTATACGCAAATATAGTCGGATTCTAGGGTAATAATGCCGTGTAATCTGCGTATTTTACCATTTTTAACACCGGATATGTTGGCATTTTACTTCGCGTGAAACTTGCAAATTGCAAGTTTATCTTGGATTTGCATGTATCAGACAATAAATTCTTTTTTCCTTCGGCGCAAAATTAATAATAATAATTTATTTATTTAGCAAAGAGGGAATAAAAGACATAAAACAAACAAACAAATCACTACGAACTTTGCTCTAGGGGCGAACTTTGCTCTAGGGACGAACTTTGCTCTAGGGTTAATTGTTGCTCGCCGGTATTAGTATTTTATTCGATTATAATTCATTATTGCATTTCTCTAAAAGATTAGCTCACCAAAACATTTATAAAACATATTCATCATTCTAACATCTGAGAAGGCTGGTCGCTCACGTTGTCCCATAGTATTTATATACAAAGGATTTATAGCAACTACTGTAGGAATATTAGGATCCTTAGCAAAAGCATCTGAAAGGTAGAGATGGGCAACAGAGCTCAGCAAAGTAAGTTCTTAAGTCAGCTAAGCTGGACTGGGCATGATTTAAAAAAATGCCCATCTCTAATACGTACAGTCTTAGTTAGGAGCTAAGTTTACAGCGCACTATACTGAGGATATGCGGCGTTATACAAACATGAATAGAACATTGGTGAATTGGGAGTCTTCTCTTCAAAAGTGCTTACATTTCATCTAACACAGCCTCTCTAGATGATACCGCGCTGGAAACCTATCTCTTCCTCTATACATAATAATATAAAAACAAAGTTATAATGTATTAGTATTTGGCTAACAATCCAATTTGGTAGAAAACAATTGAAAAATCGACAGGGCGGAGACGATATGTCCGACGACTAATTAGATTTCATAAAAGTGTATCAAGAGGGTGGGAGGAGTTTTACGGAAGTTCAGCCGGATTAGTCCAAAAATTCGGCTCTTTTAAAGAATAAAGAAACTCACATGAACACCGTCTCGGACGCTTAAATACAGTAACCCTTAAAAGAACTTACAAGAATCATACTGCATTACACTAGAAAAGTCGTAGGCCATTCCCTTTGGAAGAGCTGTTTCCTCGGATATATTAAGCTAAAAGAAAGATTAGTCTGAGTTAAAAAATTACATGAACACAATCCGAGTAGTACAAATTTATAAATAAAAAGAATAACATCCGGCTATAGTCTACGGACAATCTCAAATAGTTTAAAGGTCTATTTCTTATAAGGCGAGCGCACAATTCTATCGGTTGCTTGTGCATTTTTTATCGATTTCCGCGCTCCTTCTAAATTCTACAGTACTCCTCTGCAAACGATTCAACCGTCGACTATATAGTATGTAATACTTGTAGGGTCAGCCACTAAACGGTTTAGCCGGAGTAGCAACACTGCCCTATGCCCTGCCATCATTATCGGATTCTATGAAATCCCATTCTATAAGTATTATCAGGGGTGGCCATTATACCGGACCTGCCCAGGCCATTATTTAGAAAATCGGTCCAATCCATTCCCACCCCTGAGAAATACTTATTAATTGATAGAAACTACGTTGCAAAAGGTATTCCGTTTAATATAGTCCATCTCAAGACCTAGGTTTCCAGCGCAGTATTACAAAACTGAATGTACTATTCGAGAAAACGCACCATTGATTTTCTATAACCTTGCTCCCAGCTCGTGATACCGCGTTGAAAACCTAGGTCTTGAGAAGAACTATAGTATTAGATGGCCTCCTAATTGTACGGACCTTCCCAAGCTACAAGCATGTTTCGTGCACCCGAAGACTGAATGTTAGAAAGGAGCCGTCTCTGCTCAGAAGATTCCGGAATGAATGGCCGAAGCCCTGCCTCGAAGAAATCTACTACTATTGTGATACGAGTGATACAGGAAATAAAATACTTTTAATACTTTTTTCCCAAGCTAAGCTAATTTAGCTACTCAAAGCGTGACTCACCAGCACAAAGTTAGATGCATCTTCAGGTTCAATATTAGTAAAGTTAATAAAAATATACTTATCACGGTCAAAACTAGATTGAGTATGAAAGAAACCCATTGCATGTGCAATCTCATGGGTTACTGTACCAATCTATAAAACTACAATAAAGTGTAATTACACACTTTTACAGATTCTATGGGTATATGATTTTATTAGCAAACAAATTTTGATTGAACATTTTTTGTTTTAGTCCTCAATAGCAACGGTACAAGTGCGTTTCCTTACTATTAGCAGGGCTGGGAAAAATCCGGCCGGGCCGGCCCGTTTCTCAAATTGTCGGCCCTGTTCCGGGCCGGCCGTTGAGAGGGCAAGCTAGGACTGAGGTTACATCTTTATTATTGTCAATTAAGTATAGTCTTTATCATGAACTAGCTTTTCTGCGCTGCATACTGGAAACATACTTTGTTTGATTTAAATGAATGCATTTCCAAAGAAATGGTTCTGAACCCTTTCTATTCACTTTTATATAACACCGCTCCTACTTAGAATACCGCGCTTACCGTATTACATCCGTCTCCTATGCTTATATCCTGAGAGGGTGTTCCTTGTTTACCTACATAAGACCAGCATCCGCTACCGAAATAAAAGTTAAGCACATTGTTGCCAGACGGGTTGTTCTAAAGAAATTAAAGAACAACTGGCAAAGCGAACTTTAGAGCTTTTATTTAGGACCGATTCCCACTTTTCTTTAATTATGCAGGTACCTACTACTAAAACAAAAAGGTAATTTGGTTTTAGTGGTAAATATCCATATAATTGAAAAGCTCCACGTCTTGGAGACTACTCTGGCCCACCAGAAACGTGCGAATACGGCCCGATACGAGCAATACGGCCCGATACGTAAACATACGGTCGGATAGTTGTAAATACCAGGGGTATTGTGCAAATACGAGCCTTAGTTGCATGTAACCTAGCGGATACGTACCGTTTTCCTAGCGTACACGTGCAGGTACCGCTCGTATCTACACGTTTCGGCCGGTAAAAGTGCACGTCTCTGGTGGACCAGAGTAAATTGTTCTTATAGAATTAGAGACGGGTGTAAATTCCAGGATTTCCACCCATCGTAGTTGATACTGGTAGTGCAAATAATCCAAAAAACTTATTTACAGCCATGGATTTGGATTTGATTACCAATAATTGCGATGATCACAACACTCCAAAGCAATGCAAGGGAGTTATCTCTCTGTATTTAATACGGTTCATCCCATTTGTGCTACAAACTAACCACAAACTTCAGACAGGTATTATCACTCCAGAACTTTATTCCGTTTGTCACAACTGTATGAGTATCGCCTTCTAGAATAGTAAGTATATCATTTAGAAGCAATATAACACACTTAATGTACTATCAATAGTGTAGTTTATGGGTACAGCTGGGTCCCAATACAAAGAACTGTCTGTAACCACCATACGACGAGGACGGCCTGAAAATTCCTAATGATGTTCTTTTTGTTGCGACAGAGGTGTTCACGAGACGTTCTGCATTCCAATTTTCGGAATTCCGATAGGTTCTTCGGGTGCACGATAATAATTTCATGAATAAAGATAATATAGATAATTTCGGGTCATTTTGAGTCACAAAAGTGTCATATCGTGTCATAATAGCGACATGATTGTGGTTAGTAAGCTGGTGTATAGGTGTATAGGACTGAATGTTAGAAAGGAGCCGTCTCTGCTCAGAAGATCACGGAATGAATGGCCGAAGCACTGCCTCTAAGAAATCTACTATTATTGTGATACGAGTGATACAGGAAATATAATACTTTTTACATAGTTTTAATAGGTTCTTAATACAAATCACTAATTTTTTACAAAAGAGGAAATTTCCTACTTTGTATCAAAAGTTGGCTGCAAATTAATAACATTGATTTAACCCAACTTTTCAAATAAATAGGAATATTTCGCAAAGATATTCTTCCGCCAGGACCGAAGTTTACGACCATCTGCTTATAGAGGACTGCGAGACGGGTGTTTATCCACTGAGCTACCGAGGCACAGTGGTGGTTGGTTTACTAGATAAGAACTAGGGTGGGCATAGGGAATGTTATCGGTAAATCGTTCCTTTTTCCATTCCGTTAGCCCACCCCATTAGAAACTAAGAAGCCTTAGTTCTTACTCAGCATAAACAACACTAAAAACACATGATTATACATGTTCCTAGAGAAATTCTATAGTCGGCGGACCAATCCCTTGCAGCTAAAGGTGTAATAAATTATAATTAGACCTGGGATTTGCTCCAATTGCTCTAATAAACTCTAATAAATTTACAATTCGTACAGTAACCCCTTGCAAGCGATTAGTCCGCCGACTATATAAAGAAACCTACGCGTTTCATACATATATATCTGTATTTCCACACATCGCTATTTATGGCTACAGTACTCTTTAACTAACCTCCGGCTATTTTCTTCGCCTGCTTTAGTCCTAAAAGCATATCTCCTTCTAACATATATCCCTTGTGCTGGTAGTTTAGTTCTTTGCTGGCAGAATGTGTCTTGTTAGATTTAGGACCACGGTTACTGTACTTGGCGGGGTAGGTCTAAAGCGAAAGGTGTTTGTCCGGAATCGGAATTCAGTTTAGAAAACCCAACTATAACGTATCTGCCAAGATGAACCCGACTCAGCTAGCCTCGGGCCTGATCTTAATGAATTTAGTTGTTCAAATTATGGTAAGATATCATACGTTTCATAAAAAGTGCAGGCCGACCGGGCCCTCACTTTCGAACCGATTAGCAATGCTCCAAATTTTCCAAATTTTCCAATTTTTTTTCAAAATTGTTGGTTTTTCGCAATAGTTGTGACCAGTAGTAGAAACAGCGGGCGGATCCAACCAGTTTTTTCGTAGACCTGGTTGTTATATTCTCATTCCGGTTAAAAAGTTCTATTTATAATTCTAAAACACCTACAGTCACAACAGGAGGTTCATTCTTATTTTCTCTTCTGCCAAATACAAATTCTGGAATTCTGTTCTCCAGTATCTCCTTTACTTGTTCTCGTACCGTAGCACTATCTGGGGAGCCCTTTCGGAGAAAAGTTGGCTAAAATAAAGTCTATTTCAAAACATAGACTACATTGCGCCTGTTAAATCACTTTTTGAAGTAATTATAGCTTTTCAAAATTTGTAAGCTTATTAAAACTTAATGCGAAAAGTAGAAACATAGAAAATTAGGATTATTTTGAATCATTGTGATAACGAGTCATAGTTGGGGACTGACATCCTTGTGTATTCTGATACTTTCCATGTGGAACTGACCTTACTGCTTCCAGTCGTTGGAGCATCATTCGACAGAGATTCTTCTTCAGCAAAATGAGCCTGGAAGTTGTAGAGGTTTTCTTTTGTATAAATCGGTAAACTAAATTTACCACTGGCCTGTAAATTATAGACCAGCGTTAAATTTATTGACTATAAAGTTGTTCAGAATTCAGAAGAATCTTACCATTGAAAATACCTTGCCAACTAACGTTAGTACTAAAACTAATAACATTATAATCGTCTAGCCTTAACAATTCAGCTAATAAAATCCACAATTATATTATTTTATATCCTTTTTATACAATTCAGCTTGTTTTGTTCAATTTCATTTGACAACAATAGGTGTCAAAGATTGCCGATCAGGCCGTGCCAGGATATAACTGAATAGACGACCTGCGAAAATGGATATTCCATTATCGAGCCTAGCTAAGCCGAGACTTACATAAACTTCAAAAAAGAGGCTGTACAAACATTTGGAAAAAAATAACTTCATACAACATGCTTAAAACAGTATAACAAAACGAAATATAAAAGTAAGTATATTTGAGATCAATAAATGAATAAACGGTTTTCGTAATAATACCCGTCTATTTCTTCGAATCAATCTTGATAATCTTCGGGACTGGCGCTATATGAATCAGCAACTCGTGGCGTTGGCAATCAAACTTCATGAAAAATCCTTTTCCGCAAAAACTGCACATGATAGTCGGTTCTCCTGGAAATTATAAATAAATCGGGAATGATTGATTTTTCTTCAAGGGGTTGCGGCGCACATCGAATCTACGTGAATACATGCTGACGAAGTTTTATAATACTTTAGTGAGATGGAATATGGAATCAAGTACTAACTCATTGGAAATAAATTCAATGTTGAATACCTCATATCATCAGAAAAGAATCGACTACGTAGCAACCCCTGATGACCCAACGCATATAGCCTTTTCGCTACTGTGATAATTTGCGATACTGGTAGTAAAGAATGTAATAACAATAATCATGGGAAAACAGCTGAGGCGTGCTAGAAAGAATATATCGTCGGATGCAGCTATTGGGTCACTGCGTAGGGATAGACGGATTAACCACATTCCAAACAAACATCCATTTCAAAAAAGATTACATACCTTTATGTCTAATCTGATGTCGATCGCGATCTACACTTCTAATAAAGCCGGCTCCACAATCATTACATTTGAAGGGCCTGTCGACGCTGTGAACACTTTCTTTGTGCTCTCTTAGCTCACTTTCCACATCAAACTTCTTGAAACACTTGCGACACTCAATTATCTTCTTCTTATTATGAGTTGCCGTGTGCAAAAGAAGCTTTTTTTCACACTAAAATAATCTCGCATACAACGTATAACAACCTCTTTAAACTTACTGTAAAACGCTTCTTACAAGAATAACATTTTAGAGCAACATCCTTCTTATCTTCGTGTTGAACCTTCATATGATATTTACAATTACCATTTCTGCTAAACGAACGACCGCAATATTTACAAACAAATAGCTTCAAATCTATAAAAACGGCATACATTTGACAGAAAGAGGAAAAGTAACTAACCATAATGATATCGCTGATGAAGTTTTAGATTCTGACCAGATGTGAACTTCTTGCCACACATATCACATTCGAATGGTTTTTCACCTAAATTAACCAATAATTAAAAATGTCCCAAATACTGAGAATACCGGTATGAACTCGCATATGTACCATAAGATTTCTTTTAGAGCTGTAATTTTTCTTACAAACCGAGCATGGGAAATCGCGACTAGCTGTAATAGCAAGCATAAATAGAAAGAAATGAGCAGCTATTATACCAGAATGAGATTTCATATGCCGATCCAATCCATATGTGTTAGAAAATCCACGTTCGCAAACTTCGCATTTGAATGCTCGTTCACCTGAGATGACAGAATGCTTCATTATATCAGATCAATTTTACCAGTATGGATAGCGGCCATATGACGCTGTAAACCAGAGCTCTTGAGAAAACGAACTCCGCATAGTTTGCAGACGTGTTTGCGATAATTCTTGTGAGTCTTCGTATGCAGGTAGAATGAAGCACCGTCCTGCAATCAAATAATCTTGAATGGCTGTTAAGCAATTTATTACAATAAAAACTGTAATAATGGATCACATGCATATCAGACCCACGCTTTCTTGAAAATTTGCTTAATAAGCGGAACTAACTAACCTGAAATTGATCACCACAATCCAGGCAGTTGAATTCAACCTCTGAATCATCGGATTCGTTGTTGACTGGTCCGTCGTTTGCGTCAGTTTTTATACCCTGATCTATTCTTGACTTTACATTTGTGTCAGATTGAGCTGCTTCTGACTCCTAAATAAAACATATAAAAAGAGTACAAAACATATCTCAAAACAAACTTCTTTATTGGTCTCCATTTTTACAGGTTTAGTTCCTGAATGATCCGATTCGATATTGGCAGCTCCTTGATTTTCATCAGTTTCCATACAATGGCTTCCATTTGATTCCACAGTTAAATTCAACTCAGACTGATGTAAATTGTGCTCCTAAATCAATCGTTGAGTATAGAATAAAATAATAAAATACTTCTTCATTCGTTTCGTCTTCCATAGGTCCCGATTCATGCTGGTTTCCATCAATCACCTGAAAATATAGAGAAACTGCATGACGAAATCGCTCACTTCTCGATCATAATGCATTGACCTGTACTTGTGGCGGTCATCATCATTCTAACAACATTATTATTTTCATAATTA
>JAQGAV010000839.1:0-26254 GCA_034691345.1 Phasmarhabditis papillosa | reverse complement strand
AAAAATATCCCGAACTCAAACCCTCGGGACATCCAGGATGTTGGAAAGGCGCCCTGCGGACAATTCACAGCGCTCCATAGCTAATATCCGCTCCGCTCCGATCCTCCGGACATTGGTGTATACGGCCACAGTTCTGGAAATCTTGAAGGTTCCCCGTTCAAAACTATATTTGTAACTTATTATAAGAGCTTAGAACTTGTAATCGAAAATGTAGACTTTTTTAGTAAGATCCAGTTGTAATAATGGAGCGTTAAAAAATAATCTCCCGAAAATGGCTCTGAGAGTTTTCGAATTACGAAAATATACGCAAAATTGCATGAAAACATGCAAGTAGCACTCCATTATTCCTCTTGAATCAGACTATAATTTGTCACAAACGTATGTAAGCAGTCAGAAATGATTTTATCTATAAAGATAGAGAAATACTAACTAAAAACTAACTTTGTTCAATAAGTAATAATAAAAAAGGTAACATTTATGTCAACTAGCTTTATTAGCTAAAGAGCCTAGAGCAGATTCCTGGAGCAGTGCGGAGTAAGCCAGAGAGATACTGACATCTCTGATTCCCAAATTTGCGTATACACATTCCTTGTGTCACTTGCGTATTTATATCATTTTTAACACCGCACCTGCAGGCAAATTGCACGCGCTAACTTGCAAAGTACAATATTGAAAGGAGAGCAGCCGCCAGATGCTGGCGCGGTGCTCGCAAATGGGGCTGAGACGAGCGTTGAATTTTTTACACTCCATTATTACTCTTGGCGCTAACTATACAATCTATTACTTCGACATGGCTTGAATACCCAGTCAAACTCTAAATCGGGCGGTAACAAAGATCTTTTGTTCGTTTTGAAACCAATTCCATCTGTTTTTAAGGTTTATTCTTTCTTTTTTCAGTGTTCGAGCTGAATTTATAATGTCAACAAAATAAGTGCCTATTGAGCCACGAATAATGGGGACTCAATGACTTCAATACGGAGTAATATAGCACAAATAGAAATATGTATACTTAGACACTTGTAAAAGTCGTTTATAAACAATATCATACAAGCAACTGTCAAGTATAACATATGAATGTACGGTAGATTGGATATAGTCGGCGGACTAATCTCTTGCAGTTAAAGGTCTAATATATTTAAATTAGAGCATTGATTTGGTCGAAATGGGCTCTAATTACTAAAGTTTGCTCTAAAAATTTACAGTTCGTACCGTAACCCCTTGCAAGCGATTAGTCCATCGACTATATACGGATATTCATTCAGGCTATGGATATTTACAAAAGTCGCCCACTAACTGAATGACTGGCTATTCAGATATATAGTCAATCTCAATGCCTAGGTTTCCAGTGCGGTATCACAAGCGGGGCGCAGTGTTATAAAAAATGAATGTAAAATCGGTCGACGTGGTGCGTTTTCTTCAAAAGAAGACTTCTCATCGAGCCGGGTCGTGTCGGGCTTTTTGAAGTATATTTAGCTTTAAAATGTCAAATCTGGTGTAGAAATGGGAAACTCTCGGATTTTCGATTCGGACCCTGCCCTTCCGTGAGGGGTCTGTCCAAACGTACATTCATTTTTTATGACACAGCGCCTCGTACCGAATATGACGCTGTGTTACTGGATTCAGGAACTGACTTTATCTGAAACAACAAAACTATACAACTGTCACACTTCCTTAATAAAGAGTGTTCCGGTAATTTGTTAATACGGGACTTCCTGAATAGATTAAAGTTAAGTCTGAATAATACATATAAGATATAGAACGCTTCGGGAAAAAAGGGTTGAACCCATTTCACAATGAGCTTATCTTAAAAAGTAAAAGATGCTTAGAACTAAAGTTTATCAAATCTTAGTTTAGAGTTCTGAAAACATGCGCTCTATTCAAGTCTTCATTCGTGGGATTTATTTAGGCCGTGGCACGTTTACCACCGAGTCCTTGAACTCATGTACTTGTCAAAAACCGCAGCTCTTAGAGTTTTCTCCAATGAAAGACTACTTTTTGTCTCAAGTATTTAATGAATGCCTTGAAAAAAGTGTAAAAAAGTAGTTAGCACGCTTTTATACTAAATAGAAGTAAAGTTCCAAAGTTTACCAAGATCATAGTCCCCCAAGTAATGGGGAAATGGAGTCAGTTATAAGGCATAAACTGCATACTTCGCGATTCTGAGCGAATATAAGTATAGTCCAACTCAAGACCTAGGTTTCTAGCGCGGTTTCACAAGCGGAGCGCCGTGTTATAAAATGTGAATGTAAAATCGGTCGACGTGGTGCGTTTTCTCCAAAAGCACAATCATTTTTTATAACACTGCACCCCGCTCGGGAGACCTCGCTGGAAACCTAGATCTTGAGATGGACTTTATTTAAACTGAAAATTTTAAAATCCTTTTCGTTATACCGTTTTAGCCTAGTTTTCAGTGACTTCTCATTGCTCCATGGCTATTTGTAGCCCGGTGTTGCAAAATGTAGCTTTGAAAAAATTAAAAGTAGGAAAGCCAGAGGCAAAATATGGAAGCATCGGATAACTAGATGTTACGGCCCTGCCAAGTTTCGGCGTGTTAACCGAAAAAACGGCAAACCGGGAAGCCGAGCTCAATTTCCGGGTATGCCGTTTCGCTTTCTATTTCGTTGGCGCGTCCTAACACCGAACGTTGTTTCGAATGTTTCGCTAAGCTTTATTCAGGATTTATCTTCCGAAACATCGCTTAAATCCATGAAACCTCTGTTTATGCACAAATATGAGCTTTTCAGGACATAAGCTCTTTTTCTGCAAGACTATTTGTTTAGAGAGCCCGAAAATTTTAATAAACTTTTAAAAATTGCCAACATAAAAGATATAAAAACACTTTATTAAACTATAATTTGGTCTTTATGCAGCATTGGATACCCGAATGGATATTTTTACAAAATTTATAAAGAATTACTAAGATTGTCCGTCGGAGCCGGGCTCAAAGAATACTTGAAAGAAGGAACCTCGAAGGACTCTATTTTCAGCGACAAGAGTAATGATGGAGTGTAATGAATTCAACGCTCCTCTGAGCCCCTTTTGCGAGCACCGTGCCAGCATCTGGCGGATACTCTCCGTTTAATATTGTACTTTGCAAGTACGCGCGTGCAATTAGCCAACAGTTGGGGGTGTTAGCAATCCTATAAATACGCAAGTGACACTCTATTATTACTCTCGGCGCTGACTCTATGTCGGGGTGGATAAATAATCGCCTTCAATTAGCGTCACTAGGCTTGAGTAGTCGAGTAAATAAGCTAACATAGATAGGAAAACCTTAAAATGCAAAGTTTGATACAAAGGTTTCAGAACACTAGAAGAAGTAGATTAGCCTTAAGTTTTTTGAAGAACCCGAAGTTTAAAGAAAACTAGCTTCAATTTGGAATTTCGTAAGGGGTTGGAAGCAAATCATAGTCTGTGAAAACGGGACTACCTGGTGTATAAAACCAAAGCGAAGTTGAGCAGTTCAATAAAAATACAGTAATAGAGATCTAATAGAGTAAGAAATAATTATATAATATAATAATATAATAATATAATATAAATAAATATAATTATACAATTAATTCTCATACAAGGGCGAATAGGGTGTCTGTTCGTCCAGTCTAGGCAGGTCCGATCGAACTTTTACAACACCAACTCCGCCACCGAGTCGTCTGAAATACTTCAAAAATTGAAAAAATTATTTAAAAAGTTTGATTCTAATTTGCGTAATCCTTTTTAGCTGCAATTTGTATCAAGAAATAGGTTTCTAACGCAACATCCTGGAGAATGACGGGGTTAGATTAGAATAAATGTACTTTCCACCAAAAAAAGGCTAAGAATCCATTAAGTTTCTGTCAATGTTTATATAACACCGCTGTTACACATAATACTGCGCTGCAAACCTAGTTCTTGGTACAGACCATGGACCAGCTATCTGTCTGGGATTGGGTGACAACCTGTTTGAAAAGCTTCCTGCTCTACCCCAAAGGACCGGGCCCATGATAATCAGTGGCCATATCCACGAACATTAGGGATGCTCCCTACCCTTCCCCCGAGGAGGCAAATCCGTTCCCGCCGGTTCACTTTCAGCGCCCTTTCCTTTCCTATCAGGGCCAGGGAAGGGTAGGGAGTTCCCCGAATTCTTCGTGAATCCGGCCACAGGTCGCTGCCCAAGTCAGGGTAATATTGAGCTGGTCAGCAGTAGTTTCTAAGCGGCCCGGCCCATACTAGAATTTTTGGGGCTCCACCCGATCCGTCCCGTCAAAATTTCACCCCGGAAACAAGTTAATGTTACTAACCTATAGGTCATGCTAGAATGATGTCTCCATTGTTTAGTTTCTTTATCATAGACCTCCACTGTTTTTAAATAACTCTGTCCGTCAAAGCCTCCAACTGCATACAAACGGTCATTAACAACAGCCAGACCTACACCAGAACGACGGTTGTTCATTGCGACTATGGGGGACCACTCATCTGTTTCCGGATTGTATCTGCAAGGAATATCATTTTCTGAATCTAACTTGTAACAGAGGTTCACACATATGTAAAGTTATGTTTTTTTTAATGTTTTCTTATCCATAAGGTTATATTTTATTAGTCACTGTAGTATAGAAACGCCAGGGTGGGAGCCCGGGCAGTTTTTAGCCTGCCCGTGCAACCATCCACCACTGCCCGGGCAGCCAAAAACTGCTCGGGCACCAATCCGGGCGTTTTTATTCTACGGCCAATGGCCAGGACTTGCAGATCCTGTGATTATATATTTGAGCAGATCCCCAGCTTGCCACTATTAATCTTGTATGCGTACCTTTCAGCCGAACTAAGTTCACAATTATCATCTCTTCCCCCTACAGCATAAAGATGTCCATCATATGCAGCTGATCCTAGATGCTTTCTTCTTGTACTCATAGGACGAGTAAGGTGCCAACGACCTTCTCGAGGATCGTACCTGAACAAATGAATTTCTTATTTCTGAATAGTTAAACAAATTTTTTCAATCCTACAGTTCCATGAACATATAGAAGTTGGAAGCTTGCGAAACTGGAAATCCATAGTTCTTGGCCTAACATTTAGAAAATCCCCTTCTGTAGCTCAGTTCGCTAAGAATCAGAAACCAGAATAAAAGGGTGGCCCAGCCCAGTTCGTCGGCTTGAACTTTGCCAGCCGATATGGTACTTATTCTAACCCAACCTTTCAACAGAGCTCAATGGATTCTGTCCATCGGATCCTCCAATAGCATAAAGACATCCATTTAGAGCGGATACAGAAACTCCTAGGCGACGACTATGCATACTAGCAATCTTGGTCCATTCATTGCGATGGGCGTCGTAGCTAAAAAACAGCTTTGAAAACATTTCTATTTTTATCTATGTTTTGATGAATTCTTTTGTCTAAAAAGAAAGAGAAAACTGTTAAATTCTCTCAAAAAAAGGCTACCGGTCCAGCAAAAAGGCCTCCGAAAAGCAGAGCTGGTTACCGGGCCAGTCTGAAATTTTGAAACCCAGGCCGGGCCGTGCCAGGCCGGCCGGATAACCACCTATGCACTCCACACATTGTTTAATTACTGTCTTACTAATGTTGCGACTAACCGTTCCACCACATTCAGACAACTGTTTCCGTCTTGACCACCAACTGCGTACAGATATTTATCTAACACAGCTACTCCGACTGAAGTACGACATGTCGAAGTGGGAGCTACATCATCGGACCACAGATTCGTTGCGGGATCAAATCTGGAAATGTTAGGAATGAGCTCATAAGATTAAAACGGAACTATAGTCGGCGGACAAACGATATGAAAGTTAAAGGTATGATTGCTCAATTCAAAACGCGGTAGTTACTAATATAAATTAATTGTTTCTGAAATATAAGTTAGATGTGGTGTTGTACATTGCATCATTGACTAGTCCGCCTCGGTCGCGCTACAATAAAATTTGCAGTTCGTACCGTATACCCTATGGCCGCCGACTATATAAGACATTAGAACGGTCGAAAACAGAACTATTTTGAACTGAACATTTTGCAAATGACTTTAAAACAGATCGGTTCTCGTCCGGTTCTCGTCTCTGGTGGCCCCGTCGTAACGTGAGTGGTTAGTCTGACTTGTAAATTTCTGTATAGTAAGTATGTAGTTACTCGAGAGAAAAAGATTGCTTCAAAAGCAATGGTAGCTTATTTTTAGAAGCTAGCTTTTCTTGGAAAAGGTTATTTTAGCAATAACAAAATTGCAATTCGTGTTCATACCTTTCCACGCTATTGAGATAACTTTGACCGTCATGTCCGCCAACCGCATAAAGAAGATTATCAACAACAGCAACACCGACGCCACACCTAAAGAATAGAATAAAGAACAAATATTTTAATTCCAAATGCGGATTTCAGCAGTTTGTATATTTCTTGTCAAGTTCTAGAGTTATTAAACATTTAGTAACTTGTACCAGATGTAACGGACCAGCCCGGGCCGAAATTTTTTGTTCGGAAAGGGCGGCCCGGTGTATTCCCTCCCTTAATCAATATATATCCCAAATAATGATCTTCAATCCGTTCTAATAGTAAATAGTAGTTAAAGTCAGCGCCAAGAGTAATAATCGAGTGTCACTTGCGTATTTATAAGATTTTTAAAAACGCAACTGCAGGCAAATTGCACGCGCGTACTTGCAAATTGCAAAATTGAACGGAGAGTAGCCGCCAGATACTGGCGCGGTGCTCGCAAAAGGGGCTCAGACGAGGGTTGAATTATTTACACTTCATTATTACTCTTGGCGCTAACTATACCTTCTCTTGCTCATTGATGATACTTGCTTCCAAACTGGTAACTTTCCAGTATCCAACTGTTCCACAGAAGCTAAGGCATCACCGGTACACCAACCACCCACTGAAACAACTTTTATTTCTCTGTATTTCTTTATAATAGTTTAACAGGAAAAAGTCTAATGCATTTATATTTTACTGAATTAGCTTACTATATTAGCTAGTATTATTATATGAATGCTGATCTTTTCAAGTTTTGCCTATATCCTACCTGAATACACAACTTCTCCATAATTTTCCGGTCTCCTTGGCCTGAATCGTGGCCCCTTCATATTTGCGCGCTCCAAAGGCAACAAGAGATATTTCTAAAATTAAGTTTCAGTGAATGAAGCCCGAATGATTTTGAAATCACAACTAAAAAAGGGTTCTCTATAGTTCCGGATATTTTGAACTTTCTTTATCTTTTACAAATCCGAAATGATTTAGAATTCTAAATTCTAAAGCTAGAAGCAGCAAGTTAGGGCAGTTTTTGCTGATAACGGGTAGTAAATTGGTTGGTATCTGGTCCACCAGAGAATTGTCAAACAAATCATACCCATGATGTTGATAGTATTACTTACCTTGGCTTCATCTACAAAGTCTCTGCAATTCTCATCCGCTTTAACTAGAGGTTCTTCGCTTACAGTACTAACAATGAATTTAGCAGTACAAAAAGGCAAACGAACATGTTCCATAGCCTATAATTATTAATTATCAAGTTCATACTTCTAGGTTTTTTAAAGACAACCCTGCATATAATATTGACTATGATAACTGGTCGAAGCCTCGTTTTGTTTTGGTGGAAATCACTACTTTTTGGTTAGAGCAGCGGTCTGTGAATCCGCAAAGATGGTGCATGTTGTTTTACTATATGTGTGTTTATTACCAAATGTAGTTGGGGTTGACTTGAGTGTTTATGGTGGGAATATTGCCTATAATAACTGATCGAAGCCTGGTTTTGTTCAGGGCTGCGAATTTCACGGGCCGACCGGTGCCGACTTTTTTGGAAGTCAGTCAGGGGCCGAAAACGAGCCGGCCTTTTCCGAGCCCTGGTTTGCTTTTGTGGAAAATTACTACTTCTTCCTTTCAAGAACTACCGAATGTTTATGCGCTTTAATGAAAGAACATGATTTATCGGAATATCTGAATGTTTCTTTCGTTAGTACCGTAACTCACCAGGGAGAGCTGCTTCTTTCGTTCCGTCAAATTATGCCGAACCCACTGGATAACTGCGGAGAATACCTGAAATAAGACAGATTTAGGACCTTAGCTCAAATATTGAAGCTCAATACTTTCCTTCAAACCTAATTGTATATACAGCGTTGTAAGAACTGGGTTTTTAACGCAGTCTCCTTCGAATCAGCGAGGTTACCTTTGCTGTGGGGTTACCCTGTCTGAGGATCTGATTGGGGGGAGTGGAGGGAAGGAAGGAAGGAAAAGGGGATATGAAGAAGGTGGCCCTGCTGTCGGCCACTACAACTCAGTGGTACTCGCTAGTGCAGTGTATCCTAGTTCCGGTCTTTATCAGTCCTTCTTCTCTTGATCAAATGAACGGAAAGCCCGTGGATTGAGAGCCTTTTTTTAAAACTGCATTCACCTTATTTAACACCGTCTCTCTACAGATACCGCTCTAAAAACCTTGCCCTTGATAAGTACTATATTCTATTTTATAAAGTAACTAGTTATAATTAATATTATACCTGTTCCTCAGTTCTAACAAACAATTCATCGCATTGGATAATCTCAATTAGCTGTTGGATCGGTAACAATAAGAATTCCTCGGTGTTCACCACATCCTAAATTAGTTTGTTTATTATTTTATTTCAAACACCGTAATCTAAATGACTTTATCCATAAGACCACATTTTTACCAGTCCTTTAAAAATTCCCCAACTAACCTGGAAGTTCTGTAGAGTGAATTTATCCGCACTTCTTAGTAGTTCCCGGCATGAATGAGTATCGGCAAAGGCTCGAATACCCAGACAGTTAGTAGCGTCCAGTTGTTTCTTAAGGAATTCGCAGCAAACTTCCTGGAAGGTGGAGTATTTATAGAAATTAGTTAGGATATAATAATTTTGGGCAAATTGGACATAAGCCGTTTTCAGAATATCTTTTTCATTGGTATTTTGTTGAATGAAATTCGTTTTCGGTACTGATATAGGTTTTGCAGGTTGAATAGCCACAACTGGTAGGCAGTGGCCGTAGTGTAGAAACGCCTGGGTGGGTGCCCGGGCAGGCTAAAAACTGCCCGGGCACCTACCCGGGTGTTTCTCCATACTAGGGCCACAGTTTCCGTTATCCCCCGCCCTCATAAGATGACAATTCCAAATACGGAAAATGGTTATTCAATCCCAATTGGCTAATATTGAAATTTTCTTTTGCAATCCCGGCAACCGTACCTGTATTTCATTCATCTGCAATAGACAAGCGGCTGGTAACAAGAACTGCACATTCCCGTCAGTTATCCTAATTTCTCCAGTATAGCAGAAGTTAACTAACGACTCCACCGACGCTGCATTCATGTCTAACATTGGGATTTCCTCTGTAAATTTGTGTGGTTAGTGTGAAATTTGAAGGTGTCAATGGGCTTTTACTTTCCCTCTTTGGTTTGAATAGTTCTTTAAAGAGTTTCCAAGTTTACCGGTTCAAAGGCTTGAAAGCTGAACTTCTCTGTTCAACCTTGCTCTCCTCATTGCTAAACACAAGACTCTTCCGGAATTTCCAGGATTATCTGGGTTTGAGAATAACCAAATCACAAGTTTGAACGGGCCGGCCCCGTCATAACTGCCCAAACCTCGGGCCGGCTCGAGAAATTCCTACCCAGGACTGAACTGTAACTTTCTTGTTTAAGATTGAACTTACTCTGCCGACTTTCTGCCATTTCACTAGTAAACATAACTTTGAAATAGTTGGAGCAACTGGCTAGGACCACCCTGTGAGCATGGATTTTAGTCTCATTAACAATAAGAATAACATCACATAGCTGGGAATCGGCACGTAGATCATTCAATTGAGTCAGAATGGACTGCGAGTGTACGGTACTCTGAAATTGTACTGTGTTCGAAGGGAGCGCGGGCTTCTATTTTATAATTTAAGCGTTTATGAAAACGAAATATTCTACAGGAAATAAGTATCCAGTGGTTTATCACTTTTTTAAAAATAGGGACCGTTCGGAATTGGTTCAACAGCGAAACTGTTGATTTGAAAATCTGGATATCACAAAGTTATTTCCTTTTTAATTTTTTAGAGCCTTCCGAAGCCAAGTATACTTCCGAACTTAACTAATACTGACAGGTTTTGAGATTTGAATGAAATTGTACATTTTCTGATTTTTGTTATACTTACCACATAATTTAATGGTTGCGTTAGGGTGCCAGTAGATCCAGATTGTATTTCATAGTGTGAAACACTAGGATATTGGACGTTTATTCGACTCACTAAGTCTGATAAGTCTCCCATAAGGTGTTTCTGCAAATAACTAGTTCTACATTTCTATCTGGGCGACGTCGTTGAAGCAAAGACGCTATATAGACAGGCTGGCGGATTTCAATGGCCGGCCATGGCCGGCCACGGCCAGAGCCGGCCATGGCCGGGTTTTTTGGAGAGCCTCTATGGCCGGCCATGGCCTGGCCGGTCATAGACGGCCATAAATAGACTAAATCATATATATTTTTTCAACTTCAATTTTTCGAGTTTTTTTTTAAAGGTAATTCTCGTTTCCCGAACCGTTTGCACAAGTTTTCAAATTTGATTTTTGGGTCAATATTATTTTTTCTAATGCAAAACTTCTATGAATGCGTAACTTAACAGTAAGTATGAATTAAAACAAAGTTGGAAAACCAATCTTAAGAAAATATATTGAAAATTATCAATATCATACTTTGTAAACAACATAGCCAATAACCACTACTCAGTGAAGTGAAAGTAATATATAGAAGGAACAAGTTTAATAACTATAGCAAAACCCTTTACATTTAGCAAGACAATAAAATATGCAGTATGAAGGTTAATAAATGAATCAAAGAATTTTACAAAAATATACATATTTCAGTGGCGAAGATATGGCTATAAGTTAGTGTTTATCATGTTTAATCCTATATATGAGCAACAAAACGGATAAAAAGAAAAACGTATGCTGTAATAAGGAGACAACAAACTGTTTGCGATGTTCGCACGGAGATTTATAGTATTTGGATGAAGAAAATTTATATTATATATTTATATTTGCAACATGCACATATTATTTGAACTTTTGGCTTCAAAATAAAAATACTAAGACAAAATTGCTATGCGCCCGACAGCCAGCATGAACCATAAATGCGCCCAACATTGTCGACTGGCGCGATAAATGTTCCCTTGCGATGGGTTGACGTTTATTTTGCAACCACGATTTTTTGAAAATGCCTTATTATTTTATTTGCTTTACCTTTATATTATTTTGCCACTGTACTTTTTCGTAAACCCATCTAGCTTCAGGTAGTTTTCCTTCCACCATGGATTCTCCGGCGTGGATGTTCACCAAAGCTTTGAACCACAGACAAAAGGTAATCATCCAGTTATAATCATTCATATCCTTGATTTTAGGTTTGTCGTCTGTACAAAAGATGTCTACGTGAAGTCGATAACTGGTATGGAGGTGATAAGTGGGTTTCACAATGTTCGAACTTAGTGAACTGATCAGTTTAGCCTTGCCGTAAGATACCAGAAAGTAATCATGCGTGCTCGTTTTGATGCAAACAAAGACGAATTGGATACCAGACAAAGTCAGTTGCTTCTTGCTGATGGTTGCCGTCAATTGTGGGAGAAAAGACATTTCAAGCCCTTCCGATGTTAGTGATACTTATCAGTTTTCTAATTTAGTATTTTATTTAGTTGCCTTGGACCCCGGAGGTTCCAGCTACGACCGTGAACGTGAATCCCCTGATGTGGTGAGTAGTTTACAGCTGCACTGTGCGCAGTAAATGAATAAAAATATCATTGGAGCATGGGAAGCATAATCAAAGCAAATATCTCTGACACTGCTATTTATGGATAAACACGTATTCGGCGTTCACACTGGTATTTGGCGTTTGATACCAGTGGAGCTGATACAGATTTTCTGTTATGTTCGCGATGTCATCCTTGAGCCACACGAACAATTTTATATGTGCGAAATAACTCTTCATGAAATCTCCTTTTTGCTGTTTTAGGAATTTTCATTAATTTGCCGCATTTGTATGATAGCTTTCCTTGATTTGATGAAATTAGAACTGACATGGATGTTAATGGTTCCTCAAATTCACATCAGCAAGCACATTAAAATGACATGAGATTGTCATAGCTCATGACACTCTTGCATTTTCAAAACATATGCACTTGTCACTTCTAGCGATGATTCTTTCGTTAATAGTACCATGCTATGCTCACGTTTTATTCCCATGCTATATGGTTTATTCACCTTTTTCTGCACATAATTCTTAATAAGTTTGGTAATTTAGATTCTCGACTCCGAACAATGGACTCTGCCCGAGAGAGAGCAGTTCCCCTATTATTTCAATACACGTGAACAGAGAAAGAAGGTATGATTTATCCGACTGTTCTTGCACTAATTGATGTTTTGTGTTCTTATATGACATTGTCCTACTTTACTCTTTTTTCAGGAATTATTGGCTCACTGGTCCAAGATCGAGAAGTCTTGGGATGATGAGATTTCCGCCATTCAGACCGCTCTTCCAAAGGACACTCCCAAGCAGAAGACCGCTTAGTTTGTATAGTTAAAATTGTGTTTCAAATTAGATTTGATAAGATAAGTAAACGTTTCAGTGAAGAATTTATTATTTGATGCTTTATTAATCATCGCGAGATGGGACAAGTAAAGTGGTTCGTGAGATGTGCAGTAAAGGGAACATTTAATAATGTTCAAACACAATGGTCGTCGATAAAGCTCTACGGTTTATATATCAATACATTAGGTACCCGTTGGAGATCTTTTTACACAGTTATATCAATCGTTGGTTGTCTATTCTTAATGTGAAGGCATAAGGGTCGTCAGTAATGATGGAGAATGGGCATGTCCTTCGTGACCTTCGCTTCCGTGTCCGTGGCCTCTGCAAATGTATATTTGTTCACATTTATTTTATATTTTTAATTTATTCCAAATCTATTTATGGTGTTCGCTTACCCGAAAGTAAACTGAAGCGTCGCGATAACTGCGAATCCGATGAAGATGGCAAGCAGTTGAGTTAAGCTGTTGTACTCATTGTCTTTCTCGTGTGCAAGCACCTGAAATTAGCTATAACATTAGTTATGTTCAACTTAATATTCAATTACACCTAATTTACGATTTGTTGCTTTTGTGAAATTTACGGTTTTTCAATTTTGTTAATTTACTTACCTCCAAGAAAGTGACGTAGATGAATGTTCCAGCGGCCAAAGATTCTAGGATCAACACTGCACCGTCTTTAGTTATCGGGCTGATGTTCGACATCTAAAACAGAATACCTTGCGTTATATTCTTCGTTTATTACGAGTTGAACTCTTAGCGCAATAAATGTGATTTGTGTATGTTCTTCAATTAATTGATACCTGAAGAAGTGTCCCCAGTGCGGATCCCAGTGGTGTCATGAAAGCGTATACGAGAATAGTAAGAACTACAGCTTTCATCTAAAAATTTTGAGTTAAATGTCGAATTTAATTGTATCGCCTGTATTCATTACAATATTCAATTCTGTTCTGTTCTGTTCTTTTCTGTACAATATCTGTTATCGTAAAACGTTCCGGGTTATATTCGGTATCCAGTCTTTGTATATTTTTAAATTTAGCTCGTGCTTTCTTTTTTATTCAGGTTTTATTCCAAGAGCTGTTATTCTAACCTTATCATGGTTGCCTTTTGAAATCTGTAATCCAACAGAAAAGGCTTCAATGCCCTTGTGGAGTATAAGAGAAGCGAACAGGGTTACAATGCGAGATGTTGTGTCCTGAAACGAAAAGTTACTTGGAAGACACCTAAATATTTTGTATGCATTATATATAATATTTACATCGAATATATAATTTTTTACTTCATAAAAGCACTGGATTTATTCTTTCGTTCACTTGTTCGCCACAGTGGCGTATTCCCTGAACCGGAGCGATCATTCCCAGCGGGAACGGTCCGTAACGATGGTGAATAGCGTTTGGCCAAGAACGATTTTTGTTCCCGAAAAGGGTCGTTTCCCTGGTGGGTACGTTGGCGGATTCGGTCACTGATTAAAAGTCGTTTTCTAAGTTTACCTGAACTCCCAGCGCGAATCCCTCTAGGATACTGTGGAATGACATTGCTACTGCAAATGTCAGGGATTTTAGCAGAGAACCTTCTGACTTCTCGGCAACAGCGTAGTTGGCAGTTTCTTCCATTACCATGCTAAAAGGTATCGGTGACATTGTTAGGGTTAAATCCATAGGAGTATCAAACAGTTTTCAAATGATGATGATATAATTGAAAAATTTTGAACTCAAGAGCTTGTGATATAATAGTAGGTAACAAAAGAGTGCTTGGCAGAGGTGGGCGGCTTGGCTCCTTTAAAAGGGCGCCTGGTTCGGTAAAAAATCTTAGCTCAGCACCGATCGCTTCGTCAGGGTCGCCAATCTGGTCTAGCCTGGCTTGGCCTGTCATCCTAACTTTTACTGAAGCCAGTTCAGGCCAGGTTGGCAACCCTGTGGCCGTATTCATCAACATACACCGGTGTAACTTACCCTCAGGGTACCCCGAACTGTAAGTTACACTACACCGAAGCTACCCTACACCGAAACTAGAAATCGGTATTTATCAAGCTCGCTGGGGGTAGGTGTAACTTTTGGTTTGGTGTACCTTCGGGGTAACTTTTCGGGTTACTGTAACTTGTGATTACAGTAACCGAAATCCACTGTTTTTCCGTTCTTTTCTTCACAACACTGAATGTGAGCTTTTTTTTTATATTTTTTGTTATTATTAGTTTTTATGATGTCACTCTTATTAACATAGTTGTTTGACTCGATTTTTTAATTATATATGTACTGTTTGTATAAAGATTTGAATAAATTAAGGGTTCAAATGTGTTTTAATTGTTAAAACAAATGTTTAAAAATAATATGAGCTTAAAGGACTCAATAAGGATCACCTAAAAGGTCTCAAAACGAAAAACGACGCTATGGAGAGCTATAGACGCTATCCTAATGAAAGAATTGTCCGTGATCGCATCAACCCGTTCGATGTGTACAATGATTACGAGTTTCGAAGAAGATTCAGATTGACAAGAGTGGCTTTTTATAAACTTGTCGATCTAATGAAATTGGATTTGGAAAAAAAGACAAATCGAAGCCAAAGTTTCAACGTCAGTCAGCGGTTGTGCATTGCTCTCCGACTATTTTCTTCAAACGAATTTCAGTTAAATTCAGCAGACATGCTAGGTAAGGCACTTAAAATACATACATCTGAAAATGTATAAGAAGCTTCACAAGCCAATGTTTCCCGAATTATTGGTGAAATTACTGACTGGTTTAAAAACAACTTGAACATGTTCGTATCGTGGCATACCGAGAATTCAGCCAAACAAATGCAGCAGAGAGTTCTTGAGAAATTTGGCCTTCCTTCGATCGTTGGATCAATAGACGGCAGTCATATAAGAATCCAAATTCAAGAAAAAAGTCGTGAATACAGTTATGTGAACAGGTATTAACTGTCATACAACTTCACAAGGCTTACCATACTATTTAGAAAAGAATATCATTCTATCAATATGGTGTGTGTGGTAGACGATGAATATAACTTTGGATGGTTTACAGCACAATATCCCGGAGGCAGCCACGATAGTTTCATATTTCTTCAAAGTCAATTGTAAGTTTGAAACACAAGACAATCAAAAATACTGAAGGAGAAAACAAAGTATTCTTTTCACAATTCAGATTTCGCGCTTTTGTAAACCATGAAATCACTGGAAAATTGGTTGGCACTCTGCTTTCCGTGCAGAGAGTTATATGTTGAAAATTGTGATGAAGGACAGATTAACACCGGCTGGTAGGTTAATATTTTGCACAGGCTATTGTCAAAGTAGCAATTTTACACTTTTTGTAAAAACTTTAATTTATGTCATTATTTAGAAAACAAGTACAACGATGCCATATGTGCGTTTCGAGTGTGCGTCGAACAGACTTTTGGGCAATTAAAGCGGCAATGGCATCTTACACGGAGAAATGCGGTAAGTTTAAATTTTATTCAAAAACATTAGTAAATGATAGTAGTAATAGCCACAGCAATATTATAAATGCAACAAAAAAAGAAAAAAAGAAGTGACAACAATAGAAACAGTGACATATTTACAGTTATAAACCGGAACGCGCAGCCCGAATCATTGGATGTTGTATTAGTCTGAGAAACTTTGCAAAGCTGTACAATAATTCTGACTTTGATGAGGAAGATGATGATTTCAAAAACGATTATTCCGAGCCAGAGGACTCTTCAGATGAAGACGAAGAAAATGTTTCTAGTGGTAAAGCCACAATAACCAGTATTGTTAACAATTATTTCTCATAAAAATGTTTTTTCTTCAATTTATTGATTTGTGTATTGTTTTTCACTTAAATTCATTGATTTGTGTATTGTTTTTTTTACATTACTTCAATAAAAACATTATTTTTCTTAAACTTACACTTCGGTGTAAAAGATACCCCATGTCATATGATGGGGTAGAAAATGGGCCTTGGTGTAGCTTCGGGGTAAAGTTTCGGGGGTAGGTGTATGTTGATGAATACCGAAAAGGGTAACTTACCCTCAGGGTACCCTGAGGGTAGCTTCGGGGTACCCCGGTGAGGGTTGGTGTACGTTGATGAATACGGCCACAGGTCAGCTTAATAACTCAGTTGCATAGATTGAGCTACGGCCTTTCCAATGATATATAAATTAACATAAATTGCTTAACAAAATAGACCAGGGTTTGAGCATCAAGATTTCACGAATTGAATTTGCTCGCGCAGCGAGCCGTGAAAGTTAGTTTTAATTAATTTTGCCGCGGCAAACAGTTTTGCATGCCCTTGTATTGCATTGTCTTCTCTTTTTTCAGTTTTCGGATGGGTGCCGGTCTCTATCTATTCTACCGAAAGTATTATTGCCCCTTATTCTTTGCATCATTATTCATCAATAATATTTTATTGAGGAATTGTGAATAGTTTTTATATTTGTTTCGTCAAATTTCATTGCTCATTTGCAATTCGCAGTGCAAATATGCTTTCGATTGTTTTTTTTGGTAATCACGTGGCTACAGTAGCCCAAACTAGGAAGGACAAAATTGAATACGATGTAGAATCCTTAATTTTTTTTCAATTCATTAATTATTTATATACTTTTTAATAACTTTTCCAGAGGAATAACGTAAAACAATAAGAATTGAAACAAATTTTTGAGTGTACCGTGCCTTTAAGAGTTGAAGCGCAAAATGATCCGGATTTTGAGTTATCATAACTCCATTTAGAATCAATGTTTTCGTAGCAAACTTTCCGAATCCAATTTACCCCCAGTTTCTACGCCATAGCAAATTTAGCCCAGTTTAGAAACAAACCAAAAGTGTCAGGAGTTTTTTATATTTACATAAGACAGATATATATAATATTAAGATAAATAGAGTTAGATAGTTATTAACTCTAGTCAGAACGTTAGAAATTAATTTATTATATTATTGTTAGTAAACTACAATAGTGGAATGATGAGATAGCCTTCTGAGAGTTTATACAAGTAATTGATCGAAAAAGAGGTTATTCAACAGTGAATAGAGTTAAAATGCAATATATATAGTAATAAACATGTAATCTCTTTCAAAACCTAGACAACAAGATATTCTGACAATAGCTAATTTAAATTAGAAAATCGTCTACTTTTCTATAAAGCTGGCTATTAACTCTAAATACAGGCATATTTAACTGGTTGTCTAGTTTTTCAAACAGATTGTGTAATATAGTTAAGATGTTTGTATCCAGTCGAACAAATCAAATGTTCAAAATAAAATTATTCGATAAAAATGATTAGAATACTTAAATAGAGACAATATTATATATAGAAATAGTTTTTGGGTATCCGCACCCGTCGTAGGTTATCCTTATCGTTTTCTACTGATAGTAATGGTGGACCGAAGAATTCCACCCCACCACTCGGTTGACTATCACTAATTTCTGTTAGAGAGGGCTTCTCTGCTGAAAGTATATTTATACTCAGAACATCCAACCCGGCCCTTCCCGCTGGAGGATCTGTTTATACTTATATTTAAAGAACCAGTGATGTATAGGTAAATATGCTCAAATAAAATAAAATCGTGAATTACTAGCATTTTTGAAACTTTATATGTTTCGAGATGGTGGGTTTCCATTTAAACTCACGAAATTCTATAACCTTCTGTGATTGGTCCATTTGAGGTGCAAAGCCAGCTCGTTCAGCTTAAAGCAAACGTATTTTCTCAGTGTAAATAGTTAACAATATACCTTTATCCTGGGCTGTCATGAATTCCTGTAGAGCTTTATCGAATTCGTTGTTTGAATTGGGTAGACAGGGCTCGGTCTAAATAAATATGGTCAGATTTATAGCAACCGAAGCTACTTCAGATAGCTAATATTTTTCTAGAAAAGGCTTCGAAACAAGATTTGATTATTATGTAGCAACCAATCTCAAACGAAATTCTGCATAAACTCGCTAGATTTCACTCATCGTGAACCAATTATAGCTTAATTCGGCTTGGCTTATAAACGTACTTGTACATTTTGTTGACAGTTAGTACAATGTCTATCTCTTTCTCTTATTCCCGATACCGTATCACAAGATGTCCATTCACTCCATTCGGATTCAACTGAGGCCACGCCCACTAAATTAAAGATCTAACAGCGAAAGGGGCGGGGCATACGTTTATCAGAGTTGCGAACTACTAGATCGGCGTCGGAATCCATGTTGGCTTGGATCATTCCTTTACCTATTGAAGCTACAGGGGGCATGGGCATTATTGCTATAAAAAGGTGATTCATATAACAAGAAGAGTTAGTATACTTCTAGAAAGCAACAAAGACAATAAACTTTTCATCTCGAAAGCTAGATCTGTCTTCAACTGGACCTGTATTTATAAAGGTACTCTTAAGTTTTAACCTAATGTGAAATTGGTTCCCACAAAACAAAATTCGCAAAACATTTTATTATTGGGGCCAAAAAAACTCGTTTTGATTCATATTGTTAAAATGAAACTAACGTGGTACTACTTCTGCTCTGGGTAACGTGGCGCAGGGGGACAGTTCAATATAGTCCACTTTATATCTAAATATAACGGATCAATTTAGTTTATATTAATTACAAGTTACTTTAATTCCGGTACGAAATAATCGGGTCTGGAGGTCCTAGTATGAATATTTAGAATGCAATTCTGTAGTGGAACATCCATATAGTGTAGGATTGAACGACAGTGTAATCCGCGCACCTTAATTATTAACGATAACCAAATGAATTTAATCACAGATCCTGTAATGAGATTTTGAAACTTTTTTGATAAATTTGCGTATTTCACAGACATTTTCACGGCTTCCTTTTTCTTCTCAAAATATTCCAGAATCATTATTTTTCAGCTCCATAGCTATACTCCCCGTGGGTGGTGGAAAGGGCGCCAGCAAAAAGGGCACAGGAAATGTAAGCTCATAGAGTTTAAAATATTGATTTGTGGAAGAATACAACAACTTTTTCATTTCCGTTAGTTCCGCACAGTTTCTTATATAACTATGTTTAGCTACAATGGTTTAGTATGCACAGAACGAGAGTTTTAAATGAAAAAAAAATAGGCTTATTGTTAGATGTGACATTTCTGTGGTTTTTGAATGTAAATTCGGTCGACGTTGAGCGTTTTATCCAAAAGTACATTCATTTTTTTAACACTGCACCCCGCTCGTGCTACCGCGCTGGAAACCTAGGTCTTGAGAGAGACTATAGTAACATATAAATGTATTGTTAAGTAAACTTAAAAACTCGGTTATTTGAGAAGTCAGTCAGTATTTATGATATTCTGGCGTCGTTTTCGTTGACGCCCTTTCCACGTACAACCCCGTTGCTAGTATTAAAACTGATTATAATGGGTTTCTGTTCAAAAATTTTGGCAAACCTTGGCTGCTACACATTCCCTAATACATTCGGATTGACTGGTAGTTGTTAGTATTTCGGCAGCATGACCGAGTAGAATATGCTGAGGAACTCGACGGAACACGTCTTGACAAGATGATGAGAGTAGCTCATCTAGAAATAATTTAATGGAATATGGTAGATTGTACCCAAAAGATATTTATAAATCAATACACTTGTAGGTGGATTTGAATAAAAGTGTTAACTCTATTTTTTTCTTTATTTGTTAGTTATAGTGTTTTATTATTGGACTTTTATTATTATTATTATTACAAAGTAATTTATCTTACCTGGAATACAAATCTTCTCCATATAAAGAAAGTTAGCATTGGGTTTGTACTCCATGTAACCATTTGGATTCAGTGAGTCATGATAAACTGAACATTTCTGAGATTGCTTGTCATAAGTAGCAGAACGACACAGAAGTGGCAGGCGGGTTCCCGCAGGGAACTAAATATGAATGGATTACTGTAATATCAGAATAAGCTGTGTATTTATAAATGAACTTCTGAAACAACTGTGTTGTCATAAATTAGAAGTTTGTTTATATATTGTTTAGACTCAGTTAACTGCTAACTACAGAACATTGCTTGCTTGTAGCCGCTAGCTTTCTTTCAGTACCTACCATGCTAAGTCTACAGGCTTCCACGCATTTTTCTGTTGCATCCACTTTGAAGGAAACGCTGGCTGTTGTTGCCACCTAAAACAAAACAGTATATTAGAATTCATAGGCAAATTAATCATTCAAAATTTTCTAACTCTGGGTATGATGTTCGCTGAAGACTGCTTAGCTCTTCCACCTTCGGAATTGTGCGAATCGCTTTATCCGGTGAATAGTTTCCGTGAAACTGACCTCAACCCCATCAATGACCTGTACTCGAGCTCGCTCTCCTATAGGACAATCGGGAACTACTGGGAGAATCTGGAACAAAAACGATGTGGATAGTGTAAAACAAAGTTCCAATTCAAAAAGAAGCATTCCGTTACGACATCATTATTTGCCGTTCGAATGTCACTCTGATTCTTAACCATATATTATATAGTATTAAAGTAAATTAAAAGATTATTCTTCAATTGTTCCAACATTGAACCTTATAATAACGTGCCTCAGCTACATTAACATTTGCTGCAAATGGATTCCTAGGTTGCTGATTTTGTACGTCTTCCATAAGTACGTTAACCACTGGGATAGAGGGATTTGCGGCTTGAGATCTTCTAGGATCGGCTAGTCGAATATTCGATCGGTCCTGAAAATACCGGTGGTTCAACAAAATGGGATTATAATTGACTTTACCTTTGGAACAAGACATTCCAGATTTGGCACGAGATGAGCTGTGCCGATTGCACGCTTGAGCGATGGGTAGCAACTAAATTAATATTGTTAGCCTTCTTTTAAATTGTATAGATTAGAGATCGATTTATTTTTAGTTTAAAGTCACGGTCTACTGAAAAATTTGTTTCATGTTTTTCTTTCTGCAGATTCTGCATCATCTACAGATTGGAAATATGCATATATTGTTGACTAAAAATTATTCTCAACTCTTAAAAATAGATATTTAGAAGCCGAAGTTACAGTACCCAATATTGCGTGTGAATTCGAAAATGTGTATTATTGACACTACTCCGCAACCACGTATGCGCAACCGAAGGTTTAAAAGTTATAAATTTGTTTTCCGCGGGAAATGTTTTCATGCATACGGCCTCTGGTTAAGGGTGGGCGGATTCCGGGCATTCACATTTCGCAAAGGTTCCAGATAGAGCCAGGACTCCGCCTCCATGCGAACTTATTGTTAGGCGCAGTGTGGCAGTATTTTCAAAAGGCCGTAACTCGGCTCAAAATGATTGTTAAAAAATTAGAAAATCTTCATATTTCAACTCAGTATTGATAGCTCTATCGATTAGAACATTAAAATTGAGAAGAAATTTTTGAGTAGACCGTGCCTTCAAAAACCTACGTTTTAATTTGTGTTGATGCTGGTACAATGCTTCGTCGCATTCTGAATCTATGAGTGCTTTGGGATGCTGAAAAGTATGTTCAATAAAATTTTTGAAAATTGCAAAATGTAAGCCCGATGCGGGGCTCGAACCCGCGACAGCCAGATTAAGAGTCTGGTGCTCTACCGACTGAGCTAACCGGGCTGTGATTGGTAAGTGTTAGTCGTTTACTAGATAACAGACAGTTGCTGTCATTCACTTGATTTCAAGGTCACGGGGTTTCCTTTTACTTGAAACTAAAACTTTGCGATTTACTAGCTTTATTCTCGAAAAAACAAGTTTTACACTTAAAAAATTAAGTGAGAGGTTTTGACAAAAGTTTCGTAAAGTAAAATGATTCAATGAAAAAATTTGAGGAGATCACTAACATGACAACATCGCAAACAAGTATGTTTTCGTTTATTCCATACCTAATTCCCTTTCTAAGTCTAATTCATTTGCACCCATGGGAGACGGAGTATTGTATATTTCGCAGGTCTTCTTATAGTAATTATACTGTGCAAATAGACAGTTAGCTGGTTGAGAAAGACAGAAATCCTGACATCCCGAAAGCGAGATTGAAGTTCTAAAAAACCAATCGTTTGTTCAGTGTTGTAAAATATCCGGTCCACGTCGATCTGTTTTAGAAATTTCCGGCTTATAGTTTTTAAAATATCTGACTATGAGGTATGTAGTCTAAATAAGCTGGAATGCGCCCTGACCGGGCCGGCCTAGCTCCGCTCCTTCAAAATCTCGGCCCTGACCGGGCCGGCCTAGCTCCGCTCCTTCAAAATCTCGGCCCTGACCGGGCCGGCCTTTTAATTGCCCAGCCCTGCCCCAGGGCGATGCAGAGTGCCCTCGTTAATTCGGCCAAAGTATTTCCTTTTAAAATATATGGTTTGTTATAATATTTGAACGGCTCTTTCATATGTGACTAACTTTTTGTCCGCAGGAACAGCACAGTCGATCCTTTGTGAAGAGAACTTTTGAAAACAGTTGGAAAAATCTGAAATGATAACAGTCATTTGTATAACCAAATTTCTTAATTGTTATAACTTATGTCTTATGTTAAAGTTTTTGACAAATACACCAGTTTATTCAGAAATCTATTTCTTATGTGATTGGTAACATATACTATAGTTTAGTTGGTCACTGTCTCTACCTGGACAACTTCATAAGTTCACGAGCGATTTTAAAAGTATTCGAATGTCATTAGCGCATAACATATTTGTAAACTAGTCACTATCTTTTTACGATACTCCCATATGAGTTTTACAATAAGTGAAAGTAGGTTAATGATTGAATTAATATGGATCGCCAGGGGGGATTACAACAATTGCCGTTCTAACTGGTACGGGCGGCAACCCAGAGTATCGACAACGAAAAATAAAAATGGTTATGAAGCTTCTTTTATTTGAATTTTCACTCTATTTTAATTTAGTTTTCTCATAACCCATAAAATGTACTCAAAACCTGTAAAAGTTGCTTGAATTCATTCTAATGTTACGATTCCGTCAATCGAATTATTTGGTGGATAATCTAACTTATTTTTCTGTATCCAGTAATTTATATTTGTGAATATAGCTATTTTGCGTCTTTTAAATTGAACACTCAGACCTTTACTTTCATATGGATTTGTCCGCGGACTATAGTTTTGGTGAGAGCCCGCTCAAAGTACACCGCTGTGCACAGCCAAACGGCCCCAGTTGTTGTAAAAAAATAATCAGACAAGTATTTTTAAAGTTAACTAAATTTATTTTTTTATTTAGTTTATTACGGTGTTTCTCCACGTTTACAGACTAAATTATTTACTATGCGCATTGAAAGATCGAATCATTTTGGGACAAACACCGAAACTTAGATAAATTTGTAAGAGCCGGGAAGATTTTGTGTAAACAAAAAGTTGTGGGGCGACTACTATAGCTATAAAATAAAGCATAAGCTAACTCAGACTGCTTAGAATTCTTGTTTTTAACAAAATACAAGTAGGTTGTGTCCAGTATTTCAACAGTTTGGTAAGTTTGTAAGCCGCACTTTAGGTTAGATTCCAAAGAGGGATCATGTGAAAACGGATATTCTTCCACATAACATCTATAATTAATGCAAAAGGTATTTAACATTGTCGAATAGTTATCAATTCAAATAACTCTACTTACCTGCAGCCTGATTAACTTTCAAGAAACTAGAAATAACGAAGAGAAAAGCCAAATGTAAGAGTCGCATTCTGTTTTAGGAAATATATTGTGTAACCACTTTGAATGAAGTTAGTATGAAAGTGAGTATTAGTATAGATATATAGTGGTACAGGGGGGATACTGGGTCAATGGGAGTTTGAATGGATTAATCCATATGAGACCCAAGTGGATTACTGTATCCGATTAAAGGGGCACACTCGCTGGCACCGGAAATGGACCATCCGACTGTAATCAACAAGGGAGATTTAAATGACTAATCCATGTAGGAGGCATAAATAAAGATAGTGGCCCCTGGATTAATATAAAGGTTCGGTTCTGGTATATATGAAAAACTTATTATTGGATTTTTCAAATCTCATGAAGTGAGACAACGACACGTTTGTAGGTTCAAAGGATGATCGGATTAGCTTCAAATCTTTTATTCAAATTGTTTAGATATTGCTAATTCGTTTATTTGTTTCTCCAGTAATAAAGTTATTTAGGGAAAGTTTGAGCTTCCGTTGTTTGTAAATGAACGCTTTGGATTGGCTCACCGCAAAAAAGAGAGGTCTTCATCTGTAGATGATTCGACTAAGGGAAGTAGTTATCATTTATAGTAGAGTTGGAGAACCGGCTCATCCAAATTGAAAACACAAAAAATAGCTGCGACTGCCGGAAAATCTGGTAGAGAGATCTATTCACCTGTCCAAAGTTGTTGTCAGCCAATGTAAATCGTAGTCTAGGTGAATATTCAAGGAACGTTTCAAATAACTCTTTCCAGATTTCATGCGTGCAAATTATTATTCTTTCAGTGATTCTTTGATCTAAAGTAACGTTAACTATCTTTTACATTAATTATTTATTATAAATTCTGATTATCAATTTCAGATTAGCTTATTAACTGCTATAAACAGCATATTTAAAATTTTAAAAAAGTTATTTATTTCCTGTAATCGCACATATCACAAAATAGCTGTAGATTTCTTCGAGGCAAGGCTGCGGCCATTCGATCCGAAATCTTCTGAGCAGAGACGGCTCCTTTCTAACATTTAGTCTTCGGGGGCACGAAACATGGGATACATAATCAGAATATTCCGAGCGATACGGCTGTTTTATCACAAGTAAAATTATTCTATTTATAGCCATGGCTAACTACCAATCCAAAACATTTTCCCCATGCAGGGTATCTAAAATAGAGAGCAACAAACATACACAATCATAAACATTACTGTTCTTAATTACTGTTCTCTTTTTAGTCATTCTTCTAGTTTCAACTAGAAATTGATCATTTTACTTTTCATCATATGAGGAAAATAACAATAAATCATTTAAGGACCTTTATTGCTTCTGTAAAATGATATTTAGATAGAAAATTGAATAAAGCTAAGTAGCTATCGTACTCTTAGACGACTTATTCATTCCGGACTGTAAAAACAAATTCATAAGATAAATTTAAAGCTATGCCAACGATTGACTGCCTTCATAGAACGGTGCTTATATAGTACGGATATTTACCAATGGCATCCTTCTGTTGCTGCTCGTTAACTATTGGGACAGCTTAGAGTTCTTAGGACAGTCTTTAATTAATTGATCATATTTAATTCGTATTTAATTAGTTAATTTGGCTTTTCCTGATGCAACGCCTGAAGAAACCAAAAAAAAAAAATTATGAGAAAAGGGACTTTTTGACCATTTTATATTTCTGAACGTCTAATTTTTTCCAAAGTTAGCTGACTATCAGTCGAAAGAGTATCAGCCTCTTAATTTGGTCATCCTTGCTTCGAGCCCCGTACCTGGCAAGAGTCCTTCCTTTATTAAAAAGATACCTTTCTTTATCAAACTCTATTAACTTTTTTTCTTTAAATTTGAGTGACAGCTTACCATATAACAAAGAGAATTTTCAGCATAAGCCAAAATACCAACTGTCTTCGCAATAAGAACCTAAAAAGTTCAAATTAAGAAATGCCGAACAATGAAGAACATTACCGTAGTTAAAGGCACGGTACACTCCAAATTTTATTCTCAATTTTATTGTTCTATAATATTCAGCCTGAAAAGTTATGAAAAATGATATAAATTTCAAAAAAATTGAAGAAAAACGAATGATTTTGGACAATGTTCAGTTTTTGGTGTTCCCGGTCTACTTAACATGGGTTACTGTAGCCGAATTGAACATAAAATTGCTGAAAAACCTAATTCCGTACGGAAT
>JAQGAV010000838.1:0-26255 GCA_034691345.1 Phasmarhabditis papillosa | reverse complement strand
CATTACTTGGTTCGATGCATAATTGTATGTTTGTTATCAGAAACATATTATTACACTAGTTTTATTTTGTATCATATCCATAATTCCACAGCGCTCTGAGGCCTTTTGTTTGTTATGGACTATCCCGCATTTGTGTCAAACGTAGCCTTCAAGTTGGCTGCAAAATGCCTTTCCTCTTTTCTTCAGGTGAATGAACGAAGGAATTTTGCAACACCGCTCATTGTATGAGGCCGGCACACTGTAGTCTAGGTTTTGAAACCGACTATATATTAGCATTGCGTTACAACAATCCTGAATTGAGTTTGTTTTCCGAAATGTTTTTTTTATTTTCTAACAATTTGTCTTCTAAACCTTCTCTGGTAGAGCAAGAATGTTTTCTTGCCACTTTGGAATAAATGATTGCCGGCGCGTGCTGGCATAACATTCATATTTGGGGTAAATATCATTACGTATGAATTTCTTACAACTTTTGCTGTCTTTTGTTTATTTATAAATATTTATTTCTTATTATTTTTGTTGTATAGAATAGTTTTAAACTATTTTTTAAAGATTGCAATTTTTTAGGAACATATTTTGTTATTTTCAGAAATAAATGGAAGAAAATGACGAAAGAGCTTCGGTGACATCGGATTGGGACAGTCTCTCGATTGAGGATCAGGTTAATGTGAGAAAATTGGTCGTTTGAAACTTTTGTAAAAAGTTGTGAAAGGCACGGTCTACTCAAAATTTTGTTGTCAAATTTTTATTTTAAAATATTCAGATTGAAAAGTTATAAAAAACTTTGTAAATATCAAAAAATTTGAAGAAAAACGAACAATTTTATAACATTTTGAATCTTGGGCATCACTGGCATCGCTATCTCGGGTTACTGTATTTCAGATATTTCAAAAGTTGCAGAAAACCATACTTATGTTACGAATTTTAATTATCTTTTGCGAATACTGTTGTTTTCAGTCATTAAAATGGTAGAAATGGTTTTAGTTTTTTGAATTTCCTTCTGGTTCTCAAGTTATAGGGAAAGACCGACGACATTTTTTGAGTAGACCGTGCTTTTAAGTTTTGGAGGTTGTTATGATATTGTTCGCATTGAATTTGCTATAATGGAGTGTAGAAAATAATTTTCAAGCCAAAACTGCTTGTACGCAATTGCGTTTGCCTTTTAAATAATTTTCTGCACCCCATTATTCGTTTTGAATCCGACTAGTAGTAGTAACAAGGTTTAAGTATATAAAGAAGTACGGTTCGTCTTTAATATAACTAACAATTTTAATAAGTTTCTCAACGATTTTATAATTAAACTGTTTTATTAAGACATAATCAATAACTAAAATGCAATAACCTTGATATTTTGTTTTTGAATGAGTTTTGTGATTCTTTTTTGTCTCAGTCATTTAGTCAACTATTTATTCCAGCGGGTTCTAATCGGTCCTCTTCTGATACCTCCCATCGAGATTACGAGGACTTCGCCAGCTCCAACTAACTCGGCAAGGTCTTCTATGGGTAGGTAGAGTCGCAATATCTGGATAATTTATAGTCAGCGCCGAGAGTAATAATGGAGTGTCACTTACGTATTTTTAGGATTTTTAACACCGCACCTGCAGGCAAATTGTACGCGCGTACTTGCAAAGTACTGAATGGAGAGTAGCCGCCAGATGCGGGCGCGGTGCTCGCAAAAGGGGCTCAGACGAGCGTTGAATTCTTTACACTCCATCATTACTATTGGCGCTGACTATACTTCTTATTATAACAACATCCAAGATTTCTAACTAACATTCGAAACCTCAATACGACTATATGAGTCAATCCGTGTGTTTTAGAATATCCACAAATCATGAATTTTCTTTGGATGATCCGTAACAGCTGATACAAATACTTCCCGTAACGATTTCCTGAACGACAGTTCCGCCCCCATCCCTACTACCTGTTCAATCTCTTTCAATCATGATGATTTATACTGATCAAAGATATTTGCTCCTTATCCAAGTCACATGACATTCCGCTTCCAAAGATAGACCAGCAATGGCGCGCCCTTCCCGAACTAAAAGTGGAGAAACTATGCCCTATTAGCCAATCGCGCTCTAAATCCAAGGTTTACTTTCCAGCCACCCTTGAACATCGGGATACAGGAGGGATTCGGAAAGAGGAAGATTCAAGTCCAGCCAACTCGGAATATAAAATTGGTTTGACAAATCTAATGGCTAATTACTGAGGATAAACTCATTTGATGCCTATCTTCAGGGTTCTCAAAACCAGCCTGCCGGGTCGGCAGTCCACACCAAGGAAAACTGTTCTTTTTAAAGATACCCTTTTCAAATATTAACTTATAAAAATAGTAATGCTTAAAATGCACATGTTTCCTCTGACCGGTGGACCGGTTTCAGCATCCCCTCCTAGATTGGTTCAAAGAACATCATTACCCGCCACCCCAGACAGTCACTAAACTATGCCCTGTTCGCAAACCGCGCTGTAAAGCTAGCCAGTCTCACTCGTGGCTACTAAAGGCTGCTGCTTTTGCCCATTTACGCGTTATCAATTGAATTTGCACGCGAATGCAGAACAAAATATATATGAATGATTGCGGTTGTAAATACTATGTCTAAAATGACCACAACTGGGGTCGCAACGAGCTCTAATCATCATTTTGCAAACTTTCTTTGGTTACTGTACTTTCACTACTTGCGCCTAAAGAAGTGAGTGGTATGTGGAGACAAAACTAATGCAGCTGATCTAGTTAGGAATGAAACTACTGGCAGGAGTGAGAATTTTACAGGCCAGCCCGGGCCAAACCGTTCCCACCGCTGATTACTGGATTTGCGCTTCTTCAATACATATCTCGACTTCAAGGAACTGATCCGTCTGGGGACATGGACTAGGCCTTCTGAATGATGCAACAATATGAAGGTAATATAATGACTATTCTCATATTTCAGCCAGCAAACCTTACCAAGCCCCACTAATACCAGAGCTGGCTACCGGCCCGGCCTGAAATTTTGAAACCCAGGCCGGGCCGGCCCAGCCGGAAAACCACCTCTGACTAATACCCGGCCGAAAAACGGCTGGCTCCAGTTGTCATTTTGCTGCCTAATTTAGTTCACTTAAAACCAAGTAGTTTATTTCCTAAGTCGACTGAAATTCACTGCAAGGTCTGATGAAATCTCAGATTGTATTAGTTTGCTTCTAGAACGAACTTGAGAATCAGAGAAAAATTTCTAAACGATTCATCCGGTGCGCATCATGTTCAACAAGGATCCTTGATCTGTAAAGTTATTCTTCTTGGGTGGCAGAGGTAATCGAATCGACAGTCGACCAGTTTGACCAACTGCGAAGGTCATTCTTGTAGCGGGAAACTTTCTAATCACAGCAAAAAACTGATTTGTAACACGGTAAGGAGTGTTAAACTTGGAGAAAACTGCTCCACACCTTCGGTAACTTAATTGAATGATCTGATGGCTCAAAAAGTTGAAAACCAAACTAGATTTTGTGCACAATGACCAAAATGTTTTTGTAAAATATGGTTATTTTGTAGGAGAGTGGAAGTTTGTTAATACATATAGTCGTATGCAAGAGTAATACTGCAGTCTAATCTGCGTATTTCCCCCATTCCAACATTTCATCCGTTGGTATTTTACGAGCGCGGAAATGGCAGATTACAAGTTTGAACTCTCTAATTCTACCGTATTCGGCTTCGGCTGAATCACAGGCGCGCATCCCTCATTTTGTGGCAACCATTCAAAATTAATATTCACTGTTGATAAACGTACTCATAGATTAGAGAAAGTGTTTTAGGTTCTCAGAAAGATTAACTTTTCCAACTGAATCTTTAAATGAGTTCAACTACAACCGTTAGATCCAATCTTAAAACTTTTTACGTCATTTTGTTTTGCAAGCAATGAACATAATTGGAGCAATAAAAATAATTAAGCCCTAAAGTTTGATTGTTTAATACCAAGAAAGATTATGATTTAAATTTACGGTCAGTTTACTTATAACAACGATGTGTAAAGCAAATTCACAACTTCAATACGGCCAAGGTTAAAACAAAAGAGCAAAAATGTTTTATCATTTTTATCAAGTAAACGCTTGCGAGTATTGGTATAAACTACAATCATTCAAAATCAATATGAAAACCCTAATTGAGACATTTTTTCATCCTTGTTGCACAAAATACAGATTTTTGCTCATTTGCAACGTTGCGATTTACGTTTGATCTCGACGTTTTACGATCAAAAGTTACGTCAGCTATCAGGCCCCCGACCATACCAACGGTAGCCAGCAAGAATAAGAGATAAGTGCTTTTGGAAAGGAAGGCGAAGGGGCGGGACTTAACGTTCAATCACTTAAAAGCGGATCATTCACTTAACAATTCCTATATTCAGGAATCAGGTTTCACCTATTTCTGATTAGGGCTCACTTCCCGCTAACTGCTACTTCTATACTGTTGATGATTCATATTCACGTAGTCACTTTTAACGACGACAAACTATTCGAGCTGCAGAGAATGTCTCGTATAGCCCAACTGAAGAAGTTGACCCGCAGACGAAGAACTACCGTCTAAATATTCATTTGGAGAAATGTTACTGTAATTATTTTCACTTTGGTACCAAGTACTACTAGCCCAGAATTAGGAACCTCTCCCTTGAAATATTCAGTCAGGATTTGCTTCAAACTAATCCTCAGCTCCTGCAATCCTGGTCAACTTCGATGCCCCAACACCCCGAAAGACCCATCACATTACTTATACATTCATCTTATAGTGTAGTTAATTAACTAATCATATTCTTAGTGGTGCACTAGCCATTTTACTACTTATTCAAATACTATATCTCTACTGCCAAGTATCCCAATCATCATCAATTCTCAAGAAATGTAAATACGATGAATTGTGTACATATCATGTAAATAACTTGATTGAAGTGATCTCAATATAATAAATATTCCCACTTCCGTTATTGAACATCAAATTCAGAACAATAGGTAGCGACCACAAGTCGCTTAGCAACAGTTCGATATAAAATCCGTGGATTTACAATTGGCATGGTCTTGAGGATGACAAAACAATTGGAATTTATCTGAGGCTCGAATATTGATAACTTAGCGATCCGTTTGAGAAAATAAAGATTCAGTGCTAAGAAAACGGTTATTATCTCAAAAATATAGTTGAGTGGATTCATAGTTCATCAAAGTTCGAGTCAGAACTTAAAGTGATTTAAAAAATTAACTTGAGCCAGGATAAACATTAACAATGCATGAATGCAATAAACTTAAGAACATCCATCTGGGGTAGATTAACTATAAACAATGCCAATAATCCCAAAGGTTGAAGGCAAACCTTCGCAGGCATACAATATCCTCGTAACTCGCTTTCAAAACAAATAGCTCTCCGAACTAAATGAACAATACATCATATCAACTAAGTGGGATGCAGCAACTTCTAAGCATCAGAGAACAGGTGCACATCTTCCACACACGAGCTGAGGAATTCACTAATCGTCTATCGATCTGATTACGGGTCACATGGTAAAAGAGATAGAAAAACTGTCAAGTCAGCCAATTTCCGTGTTACAAACTATTTAATCTTGTAATCATTTCAATCAGCCTTGAACAATAGATGCTAAATTAAATGCGGAAGCAAAACAACCAAAAATGAATAAAACTGCGCATAACAACTACGGTCACACCGCTTTTAACTAACTGCAACTTCGCGTTGAAACTTATCCATAATTTGCCGACATTGATTCAACATTCAGTTTTTCAAAAAAGAAACAAGGAATAATAATTTTTTGAAACCTTCTTAAGTAAAAATCACAGGAAAATGTGTTTACCGTGCGCTATATTTGTAATTTTAGATGTGCAGGTTAGTTGAGAACCCCTCCGCCCATTGAGCTGGCATTTTGCCAAGTTTTCAACCCAACGGAAAAATTACGCTGTTTTTAATTTTCAAGGTGTTTTTGAAGCATAATTGTTGTTTTAACGGATTCAGTTGGTTCGCTTTGCAGGTAATCTCTCCAATATGCTCTCCAGAACAGTTCTCCGTGTCGCTTCCAGTGCTCGTCGCGGTTATGCTGCCGCTGCTGCTGCTCACAAGGGTGCCTCCGCTGAGGAACTCCGTCTTACTTTTGCGTCCCCAGACAAGGTAAATAGTTATGTGACTACATATTTAAACTTACGTCCTTAAGGCTCTCTACAGTGGAGAGGTTGTTAAGCAAGTGGATGTGCCAACCCTTGCCGGCGTTGTTGGTGTTTTAGCTAGCCACGTACCAACTATTGGAGTTCTGAAGCCTGGAGTTGTACAGGTCACTCAATCTGACGGTATATCTATTTGCTTTATTGGTGATGTTTATTATTTTAGGTACCGTTGCTAAAATTTTCGTATCCTCCGGTACTTTATCCATGAACATTGATGGAAGTTGCCAAGTTTTGGCGGAAGAGCTCGTGAAAGTTGAGGATATTGATGAGGCCGTAAGTATATCATAATGGTCATCACTTGGAATTTCTCGCTTATTTGAGTTGCCATTATTTGACTAACTTTGCCTATTCGAACGGTATGCAACTCTCTTGACGTTTGTTTTGGCAAACAGTGAAGCAACTCACCTTAAATTTCTGTTCTTTGGTATAACATCAGACTCGATGTATAGTGATACAAGTTGATAATGCGTTGTGACTCTATGTACTTAGCAAATTATGTGCATTCTATTGTATATAATAATAGAGTTAAGCTACAAATGCACTGGCAATTATGTGTTGATAGATCATGTCAGTCATTCGAGTATGTAGCGAACAATCCTTCTTTTCATTTTGCCTAGTTTCCATCTTTCAGGCTGCTCGTGCTGAATTCGAGGATGCTCAGCGTGCATCTGCTGATGGTAGCGAACTAGCCAAGGCGGAGGCGCTCATTAGAGTAGAGGTTAGATTCGTTTGATTTGTATAAATATTTAAAGTTTTTGTTTAGGTTGCCGAGGCATTATTGAAGGCTGTCAGCGGAGCTCAGTAAGATTTTCTTTTTGTAGATTTATTTTTTGTTGTGTGCCGTTTAGTGATAAATTTATGAAACATTTCTAGTCGTTCTTATGTTTTATACTAAGTGTGGTATTCAGTGCTGAATCGTTGCCTTTTATATAGCTGCGGAGGCTACTCAAATAACTGATCTCTACAAGTGTTACCTTTGATTCGCTATAGGACTGATCTGGATTGTAGGATGTCGAAATATATGTGGGCGTTAACTACGCTTTGGCGTAGTTATCTTTATTCCTTGTTTGGGAATTATATGCATTGTTTAACTAGCGAATCAGCGGACTTCACTGAGTTATACCAAAACTTTCCAGATAAATGTATTTCCGAATGCCGTATGGTATTGAACACCATTCTGGAGTGTCAGGTGAACTCGCCCAGTATCATGTAAGAACATCGGTGCAGCATGCATTGAAAAAGACAATGTAATTCCCATACATATCTACTGGGGAGCAAGCAGACTCCCTGTATAGAAAGACGCATATTAAATTTGAAACCTGATTGCAAAATAACAATTTATTCACAGAACATGACAACAATTAATTCACAGAACATAACAACAAGTACAAACAAAACAAAAGTATCTATTTGGATAAAAACTTGGCTCGACCAGGTGTTCTTCTCTGCCTCTTCGTAATTGCCGGCACCTAGATGAAATTGATCAGAACCCAATATCGCTATTAACTATATAAATACATCAGAAACAAAATTCAGATGCTCGAAATCAGAAAAGTAACTTACTCCCTGAGGCGTTTCCTGAGACTGGCGTTGAACTTCGTGCACAATAACAACGTCATTATTTTCTTCGGCCAGGAAACGAGCTCGGCCTGGCGTTCTTCTCAGACGGGTGCCGCTGATATTCTTAAATAATTATAATGATAAAAAATTATTCGCAACAAACCTCAATTGGTGCATTTTGCCGTAATTCCTGGTGGCGCACTTCGTTCACGACTATGATCTCATCACCATTCAAGAAATGGGCTTTTCCTGGAGTTCGTCTTCGGAGACCATCGTTGTTTTCCTGAGTAACTAGAAAATAACGAATCGCATTCGATGCATACTTACCACTCTGAGAATCTTCCTTGGTGGCGTCTGATGACTCACTTCACTGACAAACGAAGTTTCGTCATTGTCATCACCGGAATGACGATCTCTATTACGGATTCTCTTAGGAGTGACGTCAATCGTATCAGTGCCTCCCTTAAAAATATGTTAGTTATTATTATGCATACCAATATACCGTGCTTTGCGAATACGGGTTCGTAGGTGACGTAATTTGTTCGGCATCTGGAGATGAGATGCTCGAATTGTTCTCAATGGAGGAATTATTCACCAAAGGCGACTCGATGGATGCATTGATGTCCAAAGCCGATTGGACATTGACATCATCCGCAGCTGAAACTAATGAAATTACGCGTGTCTCAAAGAAGGAGCTTACGACTGGTAGGGAAGTCGACAACAAGGTCAGCCACATTCTCAAATTCCTCCAAGCTGACCTAAAACAGTTCACTGGTTTAGAAGATATTATCTAAAATACATTTTCGGCGATTGGCATAAGAGTGGCCCTCTTCGTGTTTCTTGTCAGAGGAGCAGTTGCGCGGACTTCTTCAAGTTCATCATTCTAAATGAACAGATAATAGAACAAATAGAACACTTCGATACCTGTGTAAAATCCTTCTCCAATTTATATCTGGTTTCGACAGCGGGTGTATTGTTTTTCGAATTGAAAACGATCGAATTTCGGCCTGGCGACACCACGGAGGGGCTTCGGCTGGTTTGCTCGAGGAAGACACTATCAACAGTCAACCAACACCTGAGAAAGACGAAAATTTTCATTTCCAATAGTAAATACCTGTTGTATTTTGTAATCACGCCAGGGACGCAGTGCCGGTTTGCGTGTGGATGCATACGGTAGACCTCGGGGCAGTCGTGGAACCCTTCCGCTTGATATCCATGAGGAGCAGCTAGAATATCCAAATTTGAAAATATTACTATAGCAACATACCAGCTGTGTACATGGCCCGCAGGCTAGCGTATACGTTGTCTGGCACGGGGTGCAATTGCGCACAGATTTGCTGAATCAGTCTCAGGAAGGCGATCGTCTTGTCACGAACGGTATCTTGTCCGGTGTATCGCAGGCGGCAAAAGTCTTTTTCAGGGCTGAACACGAAATTTCAAATTGAAACATGGAGAACAATATACCTGCTCAGCGTCAAACTTGTAATACCATCCGGGTCGTAAGAAATCTTCCAGGATATTGCTTCCACCGCCTTGGTTGTATCGCTGCCGTCTTCGGTCAACAGAAGCACTAGACGCTCGAGATGGCCATCTTCCAGTGCCAAGCAAGCTCCGCGCAACTTGTTGGCCACTCTCAATCCAATAGGGTTCCTGGCATTCATAACATAAGACTTGACCGATCCTGAAAGACACAAACTATAACTGAGGCAATATATATCAGCTGTAGGAAGATACGATTCCCAAACTGTGATAATTGACTTCGAGGTTTTAACAGCATGATATTTCGAGACTGCGATAAAACACTCCGCACAAATGTAACAGACTCCGAAGTAACGATATAACGAACCATCAATTATCCCTTTTTTGAAAGCATCTTCAGGGAGTATGCCGCGACATTTCAACAGCAACGAGAATGAGACGTACATCAAACGACTCATGAACTCTCTTGATTCCTTCACTGTATCATCGATGTTGAAGAACATCCTCTTAAACTGAAATATACACAATTACAACAAAATAAATTATAGCAATCAAACCTCGAGTTCATCCTCTGTGAGTGTTTCAGCCGCTCTCTTTCCGCTTAGCACAACCATCGTGTAAAAACTGAATTCCCTGTAAAGGTCAATATGATAAGACATAAATGTTCAGAATAGTTTAATAAATCTGAGATTATAGAACAAAAGTTGGTAAAAAATAAAATATACATTTACCGATTATCGACTTAATTTTAGGATTTCGCTCCTTATATTTTAAATTCCACCGGTAAATGCAGGGTTGGTATAGCGGTATTTTTTACTTCGTCCTTGAAATCAATTCTGGGGTAGGGTTGGAAGATGAACTCAGACTTCACTTTTTCAAATCCCGCTTTTTCGAACATTTCAGTCAAGGTGCAAATCTTTTGTTTCAATACATTTCAGCTAGGTACCTCATGTTTGCCGATGGTTTGGTTTTCGCTCACTACAGTTTCTACAAGGTTTTACTTTTCAATGTTTGTGAATGAAACATGAAACAAACTGTTCAACTTCGCAGAAAACATCTTTGCCACCTTCGTACAACATTGTAATTGCTTGGGTTTTCAGTGCTTTCTAGTAATACGTATACAATTTCGAATCATAATATTTGTATAGTTAAGACAAATCGAGAACGATACATTTGATACATTTTGATCTTTAACTAGTTTATATACTCGAAGTAACCTTTTTTCAGCAGGCATCTACAGCTGTTCTCAAGTTAATTCAAAGGGCAGTCTTGGGTTTATCTATGTTCGATACAGCTGACTTTTCAGTAATAGGTATCACTGAGAAAAACGTTCAGATATTTTGCGACTCGCTTTCTACATGTAAATTTAAATATTCCGAATGTTCTTGTGATCGGTTATATCTTATTAAATTACTCGAGACTATGATATTGCGTTATCCTAATATTCCAGACCACCTATGCTCTAATAAGTGTGATCACAACATGTTTAAATAGTCATTCTCGGCCGGTTAAGGACTCTCACAACGAAATCATGATTCATTGATAAACTTACTCTATCACGATAAGTTATAACTTTAGCTAATTTTCTTTTTCCTCAGGTTCTATCGTTTAGTTTCCTGTTTTTTCACTGGCTCAGCAACTTCTCGTTCCCAAACCGCCCCTTTTAGCTACTTTTTATATTTCTATTCTATTCTCAAACATTAGCAAGGGAACCTCCACTATTCCAACTGTTCAGCTTGCAACATGATACATTTAGGTAGGTTAAGTTTATATAAAATGTGATATATGCTTACTATTTGTGAGACAAATACAAATATTGACATCGGTATCATTTGTATAAGTTACGATCGATTCACTATATCGAAAGTTACGATGAATACCTAATGATTAGAAAGTTGTTGGCAAACATCACCTGGAAGCAGAACTGATATACCGGCCGGCCCGGCTTGGGTTCCAAATCTAAAGCCGTCTGTAGTCAATATGGTAAAACAAAAAGATGATGCTTTACTATGGGACCAGAGGTCTCGGGTTCGAATCCGCCCCGAAGCATTAGGTTTTGTTATTTTTCAAATGAGTTCCTTGTGTCGAGAAATCGCTATTTCAAAAGATAATTTTCAAATATACTCAAATTGTTCTTATAAATTTCTGAAAACCAGGATCCTGTAGAAAACCGGCCCACCCCGGCCCGGCCGAGGTTCAAAAAAGCAGCCGGCCCGATTTAACAGATCTGCCTGGAAGAACCAATCGCAGTAACGAAATAACATAACAGAGCCATTATGTTAGATCTTACTGGCAACTATAAAACGGCTCTTTTATGAAAAGTGTGTTAGGTCTTTATAATAGTAGGGTCATATCTAAAATCATCAACACATACTCCGAAATTTGTTTGAAAATACATTAGGTGTGCCTTAGAAACTAGCGAACCGTATGAAAATGTGTGTTATATACACCGATATGTTTAGTGCGATATTTAAATTTTCATTCTACAATTGTGCATAATAGCTTATTCTAAGGTACTACTGATTCATTGGATGAGACACCGTTTTGAGAATTTGAATTGATTGTTCTTTCATTACTAGACTAGTACCTGTTTATGCGTTTTTAAATATATTAGAGTCTTCAAAAAGTAGTTTTTGACGGTTTATTACTAATAAAACTTTGTTTCGTGTTTCACAAACCCGAAAAATCCGAGCTTCAAACCTTACATAGTTGCAGGCTTTTGGCCGGCCTTGAAAGGATTACTGAAATTCTTTGAATTTGAAATGTAGTCTATTTTAAAACCTAGACAGCAAGCGCCGTTTTCAGTTAACGTGCCGCGATGACGGGCTTCCCCTTCAAAAGTGCAATTTTACTTTAAAAAGGTTTTAAAACAGACTATATGAAAAATGGAAAGGCGAAAGATGTTAAAAATCACATTCTTGTAAAAGGTTTAGGCATCACAAGTGCTATTCTAATCCGTTCTAAAGTAGCCGATTTATTCGATAGTTGTGTGTACATAAGTGTTGTTATCTTATCGAGACCAACACCGCTGTTCTCATATTTTTAGTGTTATTAGGCCACATTTAGGCACTCTTTTCGCACTTTTTCTTGCCTCCATTCCAAATATGAACACCGCAGCCGCTACGTCAAATGGCAAAGTTAAGCTTGTGATTGGTGAGTGTTCCGGATTAAGTTCTGACTTGACTTTCTAATGTTCTGAATCTATCGGAACACCAGATCGTAAGATAGGAGTTATTTTGAGGCCCTAGTTTGTTGCTGGATTGAATTTATCCACTAATGAATCAATGAGATTATTATTCTGACTACTGATCTTGGCCCGACAACTTCATAATGATCGGGGCCATGCTAGTTGCCCAAATTACAGGCAACCCGAGTGAAAATGCTTGCTAACTCTTGCTAGAATGTTTTTTTTCAGATACAGATGGAGTTTCGGATGATATTCGAGCAATTACATTGGCTCTGCAGCATCCAGACGCGGAGGTTGGGGATTTGCTTTCACAATGGGTCCATTTGCTTTGAAATCATATTTTTCTCCGACTTGAGCTCTCCGATCTTTTTCCGACTAATGCCAAGCCATTGTTGATTTCCACTTATCTTTAAAAATCCTCAAATAGTTTGAAACATTTAAAAGAATGTCTGAAAAAACAAATTCACCACTTTTTGGATTTTATTTGCACTCCTGAATTTATGTTTGCACTTTTCTATAGAATACATTTTGCAGCAGCGCTATTTACACTTTGTCCAGACTAAGGGCAACAATTTAAGTTTACGATCAGTGCAAAAAAATTGTTTGCTAGATTGTTTAATGGGAACTTTGGAAGGGTGAGAATTGATAAAACTTTCTTTTGACTTGTCTTTAAATTCCCAACCCTTCACGGAAAGAACGAGCTAGGGTACGAAATGATAACGAATTGGTGACAAAATGACATATAATAGTTGTCCACCAGTCTCAGAATACGCACAATATTTGGGCCCGAGCTAGGCCGATCTAGAGCTGTTAAACCGGCCGGCCCGACCCGCCCTGAGTTCCAAATCTTGGGCCGGGCAGTCAGCCGCCTGTAGTCAACCAGGATCTTGAAGAAAAAGCCTTGAAAACCAGCCCGGCCCAGGTGCAAAAAGAAGGCCGGGCTAACAGCTCTGGGCCGGTCCGATGTCATAGTTTTGAATGAAGTTTGTGTAGTTCAAATGCTATAAACATGGAAAACAAAATTTAGTACAAAAACGAGTGAGAACAACAAGATTCTTTGCAACCCTAACTCGGACTATTTTAGGTGATCGCATTCACTACCACTCATGGATGTGTGAGTGCCTCACAGGCAACAGCTAATGTAGCTAGAGTTATCAGAGCTAATGAAGTTAAGGTATGTATGTATAGTAGAAAGAAAGCCAAACTTGTTAACGGCAGGGTGGGCGCGCTTAAAATGCCTGCAGGTGAGGTGTTACTAATGGGGATTACACGGTGGCATCGCTCTTGAAAAATATAATAAATATACATATAGTCCATAACAAAAAGTAGACTAGAGTGCGCGGTGTTGTGTAAGGTTTGGAAAATCGCTCGTTCTATGGCAAAATTGGAAAACCATTATATGGTTTGAAGCTCAATTTTTTGTTTGTTTTCAGAAAAATATTATTGTACCTGCGTATAACACCGCACTCTGCGGTCTTTTGTTTGTAATAGACTATAACAATGTATGGTAATTTTCAAAAATATCAAATCAGCCGGCGGCGAAAATCAAACGTTGAGCTCAATGCCCCCCTATGTTATGAACTTTTTGGGCCTTCCCAAGAGTACCGGGAAACTCGATGTTCTTAAACGGGCCTGGCGGATTTGGGAGAGCTTAGGACAGACTAAAGAATTATTCTTGGAGTTTCACACATTATTTGTTTTCAGCATCAGATTCCAATCTACCAAGGGGCGGAGTCGGCGATTCTACGACACGAAGTCACTAATACAGAAGACGCGTTCTTTGGAAAGGATGGACTAGGAGACGAGCCACATGCTTATCCAGAGGTATGCTGTAGCCTTAGGTTTGAAACCGAACTACCGAAAAATATATGCCTAAGATGTAAATAATCTACCCGCGGTCATGGAATTAAGCCGAAATTTTCTACGGTAAATTACTCCAGGGTACTCCTATACAATATTTTACATTTGGAGTTTTAATGAAGTAAAAAGTAGTGCTACCAGTTAGAACCAGGTCTATTTCGATTAATTCTTCCCCACTCAATAGGTTTAAAGACGTTTGCTGTAAAGTCAGTTTCGAAACGCAGCGCATCGAGTTATGATGCGATGTTAAACACTCTGCCCTCAGCTTCATGGAAACTAATTCACGCCTCAGGTCGAGCCTTCCGACTGGATTCCGACCCATCCCGAACCTGCCGCCGTCGCCCTAATCGATATCTTCGAGAAGAATCCGGATGCTACTTTAGTCTGTATTGGTCCTCTAACGAATGTTGCCCTAGCACTCAAGCTGAATCCTAAATTCGCCACTATGCCTAAACATATGGTGGTAATGGGCGGAAACTTTTATGGTGAGTTCTTCTTCCAAACTAGGAAGGGACTATCACAAGATTGAAAAAGGGTTTCCAAATTCGCTAATCTCGCCGTAATTCTCAGTGGTCAATTACATGGGAGCCAGGCCGTGGAATTTCACGCGCCGGGCCGGGCCGAAAATTTGGGAAGTCCGCCCGGGCGGGGGCCGAAATTTGGCTTGTTGCATTATTTATTGTTAACGTCGGAAAATATCACTGAAAACTAATTGTTTTGAAGAATATCCGCTAAAAAATGTGAAATAGACTAGGGCCGGCCGGGCCGTCAACGGCCGACATTTTGTGAACGGGGGCCGAAAATTTGAGAAACGGGCCGGTCTTTTCCCAGCCCCGATGGGACAGATATCTTTGCCAGAAAATCACTCTTTGTTAAAATTGAGTAGTACTCCGCAACCGGCCGGACCGCGTTTCAAAAAATGTAAGTTGCGAAGTCTGTTATTGTTGACTGACGGCTGAATCTCATAACGAAAATCGCACAGTCCTTTAGATACCGTAAACAAATTTCCCTATTTGTAAAGCATTTATACTATTTTAGGAATAGGAAATGTTAACTCGGAGACGTCGGCCGAATTTAACTTCCACGGCGATCCGGAGGCCGCTGCTATTGCTCTAAAAGAAATGCGATGTAACACAACGATTGTACCATGGGAAGCATATTTCTTAGAGGGACCTAAGGTGGGTAGGAAACTATTAATAATATTATAAAAGAAAACGTACTTCTCAGTTATTTTATGTTTTGGATGTATCTTTGATCCTACCCTTATACGTTCCTTAACAAAAACCCCTTACTATGCCTACAAATTTTCAAAATAATAGAAACTCAGATAAATCAATGAGGCTGCGCAGGGGCCGAAAAACTTTAAAAACGGGCCCGGTTTTCTTGTGATCACAAAAAGGGTCGCTTGGCTCAGGCTAAAGTATTACCCCTTATATGTCTAAGATTTTCAAAACCTTTAGATATACAGTTTTATATAGTATTTAAAAAAAGTATTTTATTTCCTGTATCTCGTATCACAATAATAGTAGATTTGTTCGAGGCAGGGCTTCGGCCATTCATTCTGGAATCTTCTGATTGTGAGAAGAGACGGCTGCTTTCTTACTTGAGTCTTCGGGAGCAGGAAACATGTTATAAATAAGCTGCTGGTTTCCCTAGCCTTCTGCAGCTACGGGGAGTCGAACCCACCGCCTTAGATTTTTACGGATTCCTAGACCGCTGCACTAACCACTAGTCTACCGTAAAGATGGGCATTTTGGGCTGAATCCAACCCAGCCCAGCCCTATCATATACAAAGCTGAGCCCAGCCCCGCCTAAACTCTTGTCGTTGACTGAACAACGCAGCCAGGCCCGCTACAGCATACCACACTGGTTTTTTGAATAAACTGTGGCAACCAAACATGTAATTATTGCATTAGCGAAACTTATAAATGAATGGAAGTCACTTGCGGCGAATTTTTTTATTTTGCATTTGCTAAAGGTTTTACGACGAAAATGGTCTAAATTTCTACAAAATTCAATGAATTCTTAAAAATAGCGTTGTTGCATTGTGGCTCGTGTTGATTATGATGAACTTGCTGAATCGAACTAATCCTTCTATGAGCTCCGCTAACTTATTGTTGTTATAAGACATCAGTAACAGCTGCTAAGCTGGCCTGGCCTGGCCTCAAATTTTCCAGGTTTCGCAGGCCAGTTTAGGCCAGCTTGTCTTACCCGTTAAGCCGTTGCTTGATAGTTTAATGTAACAGTGTGCCAAAGCTGGCCCTTGCTGGCCTGGCTTGGCCTGAGGCTTTTGGGTCAGGCCAGGCCAGTTTAACATCTCTTATATTATCAAAACACCTGTTAACGGCCTTACTGAGTGGGACGTCTGTATCATAAAAAACGATTCAACTTAATTTTTATTTTCAGTACGAGAAGTTGGTGGATTTCGGCGCTCATCTCAACTACAACACTCCACTTAGCTCATTCCTGAACACGGCTACTAAAATAGGTGAGCTAGTCTATTCTTATGATTTTAATGATTAGATGAGCTTGTTTGAATTGTTTTTGCCATTAAATGGAGCGCTATTTGAGTCGAAATTTGGTTGAAATCAACGATACTCTGGTATTCAAAAGTAATATCCGTCTGTAAAAATACAATTTGCACGGGCCAAAAAATGAACAATCGAGGAGACTGTAAAATGATGGCAAACTTGCAATCTGCAGATTCGGGGCGCGTAAAATGCCAGCAGGTGCGGTGTTAAATTGGGGGAGATACGCAGAATACACGGCGGTATTACATATGAAATGAACTACATACATCCCAGATAATCAAACATATCTCTTTAGGAATATTTTTGACCAGATACTGTCCTAAATCCGGGCCAAGTGCGCGCCGGACCGGCCCGCCCCGTCAAAAGTTATGAGCCCGGCTCGAGAAATTCCCTCACCTGTCTCAAACTTCTTACCTCCTTTTTAGGCCGTCTTGCTATGGAGAAGAACGGTCGTCAATACGCCTATTGTGATGAAATTGCCGTTTCCGTTGCCATAGATCCACTTACTGTCATTCAAAAAAGTACCACCCTCAGAGTTAATGTCGAATTGGCGGGAAAATATACAAGGTTTGTGGTCCTGCAGGGAATGGGTGACTGTATGCCTACTGTAGTTGAAAACACGGTGTTTTGTAGAAAAAAATAAGTTTTAAACAATTTTGGATACTTCCGTACGTTCTATAGTATTTCTTTTCGGCCTGATCCGCTGAATGCTCCGTTGAGAGGTATGGGTTTCACCGGATTTGTCGCTCTTTAAACCTTCAAGTCTTCAAGTAATACTGCTTTCATTTGAAAGCTCATGTGCTCCAAGTTGATTATATTTTTTGTAGAATTAACAAATCTTATCTGATTAAAACACGCATCATCCTGACAAAATCAAAAGTTTGCTATTGAAATCTAATTTTATTAGATTTAGTTTTTATGCCTAATAAAGTGTGTTATTTAGAGGCCAGGTGATGGTTGATTGGGCAGAAACAGAGTACGACGAGGGCAGCAGTCTGTATAGAGCTATTCTGGTAAGATTCAAGAGCTCAAGTTTTGGCTGGCCGGCTCGACCCGGGCCAGCGGCCAAGTTTGCTCATAGTCAGATCTACCCGGAATGGCTAAACATTTTTTCTTTCGGATTCATTTGTTAAACATTCGGAAACAGGGCTAGAACGCTGTGAATATTAACTGTTTTGTAAATGTGGGTAACTTTCAATAATGTTCTACCATTCAGTAACTTTTTTCAGGGCAGGCAAATTACAATAAATTAGGAATTTAGGAAATTAGGAAATTTGTTAGCGCCAGGAAGTAAATTGAAAATACTTCGGCGCAGGGTTTCAGCCATTCATTCGGGATGATGTGAGCAAAGACGGCTCCTTTCTAACACTTAGAATTCGTGTTCACGAAACACGGGGTAGAAAACTCTTCCGAGTCTGTATTAAGAGCTAGTCGTACAGCGGAGTATTATGGAGAGAGGCGGTGTTCCATAAAAAATGAATAGAAAATGGAAGCCGTTCCTTCAAGAGTACGCTAACTTCAATTTCACGGCCACCCTATCCAGGTTACTGTGCTGGAAACATGGAGCTTGATACAGACTATGCTTATATACTTCAGATCTGTTCTGGCAATGGTTGCCTAACTTCTGTCTCTTAGTAGCATATAGTCAGATTCAAAAGTAATACCGCGGTGTATGCTGCGTATTTCATCATTTTTAACACTGCGCCTGCTGGCATTCTACGCGCGCGATATCAGCAAATTGCAAACTTGCTTTCGCTCTGCCTTACCCAGACAAAATGTTATCATTCTATTCTCTTCTATAACACTCCGCCAACCCCAATTTTATTAACACGGCCGTATTACTTTTGAATCCGACTATATTCCATTTTCTTTATTCTTATTGAACATTTATATATGATAATTTCAGAATGAAAATCTCTCTCAGCCAATCCAATTCGTAACTTCTTACAACGTTGTTACTGTGGATTTATGGATGCGGAGAGCTACCAGTGGAGATCGGAAACTAATTTAGAAACTAATTGATAGAAATGATTTAGTAAAGATTACTGACTGATTGTAATACGCAACAAACAAAACAAATTCTTTTCGAAACTAGATTTAAACTTATGTAAATTGAAATATAGGCTCTTCCTGGAAATTTGAAGCAACTCCAGTCTCCTATGGAGACAGCGAGGTTGAAAGACGTGTTCTCATTTTTAACTTAAAGTTCATTTTTCACTAAAAAGTTTGAAGATTGTTAGAAAAAAAGTATTCATTATCAGTTTATTGTGAAGTTTCAGATTTTTGTGAAGAAATAAAGTGTTAAGAAAGAACCAAATATATAAAATTCATTGCCAACTATTTAATTTGATATTAAAATAGTGACTTAATAGAATAGAATAGAATAACTTATAAAAACAGACCATTCGAGACCGTTAAAACACAGACAAAAATGAATCTACAACTTCGGGAGGAAGGGAGGAAGAAGAAGAATCATTTAAAATATTTATAAAGGTACGTGAAACTCTGTTGAAAAAATATATAGTCTCGAACAGAGCTGTTAAGCTGGCCTGGCCTGGCCTCACATTTTCCAGGTTTCACTGGTCAGCTCAGGTCAGCTTGTCTCAGAGAAGTCCCAAAATCTAGGGATCCAACCCTGACCTCTTGCTTGATAATTTTATGTAACACTATGTCAAAGATGGCCTTTGCTGGCCTGGCCTGAGGTTTTTGGGCTAGGCCAGGCCAGTTTAACAGCACTGGACTCGAAGATTTCTAATCTCTTAAGACAGTATATATAGCGTTGTAAGTATTTAGTTTAGATAGTAATCAGAAATCTTTATTGTGATAAATCATTATTCTTCATTATTTATTCAACAAAATCATTATTCGTAAAAAAACGCTATATGCCTCTATTAACTTTTACTCAGGGCTCTCAATCGCATGTTTACTAGTAGCTTGGTGCATCCATGAATCCACTAACACGGCGTTATAAGAAGTTATAAATTCAATCGGGTTGGGAAGGGTTTCGTCCTGAAAATACATTAGTTTTCTTGTTGTTATATAAAATGAATACAATACAATATAATATTTATTCAATTCTGAAGATTATATCAATATGATTGTTGATGCTTTCTTTCAACAATCTCTGTAATCTTTATCTTTCAATAATCTCAAATATTACGCATATTCTCTCTAATTCAAATGAATACAAATAATAGGAAGCATTAAATAGTAAAGTCGATTAATGTGATCATAGTCTGTATAAATGTTAGATTTCCAGGGAGTATCCTTCCTGGAGAGAGGCAGTCTTAGAATACAATGAATGTACGTTTGAAGAAAAGGATACCAATTCACCGATTTGCACTATATTTTATGTGGCATCGCCTCTGCACAGAAAACATATGCCTTGATACAGAATAATGAAGTCTGCATCTAGTTATTCAATGCGGTGTACTGTCACCGCTTCGCAGAGCTGGTTATCCGGCCCGACCGGCCCGGTCTGACCTCCAAAATTTCAGGCCGCGCCGGGCCGGAAACCAGCTCTGCCGCTTCGCATCCGCCCACTGCGAGACATACCGCTCTTAATGAGAAAAAATGAACCAACAACTGGATTATTTTTGTTTCCGTTTAGGAAAACAAACCTCTTTTGCATTCCAGTCTCCAGTTTTTTATCGAACGACGTGCGAAACCAATTCGCCATGATCTGACCTCTAAATGTAGTGGAAATACCGTTTTGTTATTTTCAATGTTTTTGGGTTTGTCATTGATCCAAAGTGTTTGTTTCTATTTTTCTCTAACTAGTCCTATTTGAAAACGAAGACGTTTTCATAAGCTTTTTGTAAGGCTAAAAGCAAGACATATTTATAACTATAATAGGTTAAACAAAAGGTTTTCTCACCCCGATCCTCAAAATAAGTAAGCTACAGTAACCCTTTCTTGTTAATACTAATACCTGGTATACTTCCCGGCTAGTTCTACAGTTGCTCTTAAAAAGGTGCTTTTCTCAATAACTTGAACTGGATCAATAGCGGCAGCAACTGCTATTTCATCAATATAAGTAAGCTGAAAACCATGCACCTTTGCCACAAAATCACGACCTGAACAAGAAAACACGTTAGATGAAGTGTAGTCCGATTCAAGAGTATTAATGGAGGGTTAAAAATAGCACTGAAAGTTTTCGAAAAACGACAACGCGCGCAAAATTACCCAAGTAACACTTCGTTATTAGTCTTGAATCGAAGCATCGCAACTTTATAGATGTGAGGTTTAGAACGTTCATCAAAATGATGTGTGTGCGTGTGCTTTAGTCTAGTGGTTAGAGCAGCGATCTCTGAATCCGTGAGGATCTGAGGCTGTGGGTTTGACTCCCCGTAGCTGCGGAAGGCTTGGCAAACCAGCAGCTTATTTATCCCATGTTTTCGTGCACACCGAAGAATGAATGTTAGCAGAAACCCTGCGCCGAAGAAATCTCCAGTTATTGTGTGATATGTGCGATTACAGGAAATAAATAACTAAATAACTAATCAAAATGATACCGTTTTAGGTTCAAGGCTATAATATCATTGCATCCTGGTGTGAGGAACCCGTCGCCCAGAAAGTTATATAAAATATAGTCACCGCCAAAGTAATAATTGAGTGTCGGATGCGTATTTTTTATTTATAACACCGCACCGGCAGGCAAATAGCACGCGCGTACGTGCAAAGCAGATTATTGTGCGGAGAGTAGCCGCCAACTACTTGCACGGGACTCGCAAAAGAGGCTCAGATGAGAGTTGAATTCTTTACACTACATTATTACTTTCGGCGCTGACTATATATGCATGTCAATAAGTTTAGTCTAGTACCTCAAAGGCACAGTACACCCAAAAAATATGAATATCCAAGTTTTAACGATAAATTTGAACCTAGTTAACGGCAATAAAAAAAATACCACAATTTTTTGAGGGTACTGTGGGATCTAACTTATCTAAACTCTTTTCTCAGTTACCTGTCTTAGTAGCCATTCTTAAAAATGATGCCAGTGTTGTATTGTACTGTAGATGCGCATCGAAGTCTACCTTTTTTTCTAGTTGAAATTAATAAGAAATAATTTCCTTACTATAATATTTGTGAGATGAAAAGAATCAACATTCCAAGCTTCGCTTTATAATTAACTAATAACAGTCAAAGTAATATTTATTATTAAGGTTAACTAGGTCTAAACACTTTGGTTTCCGCATTTTATAGCCACTTATTATTTTTGATACCTTGCCATCCTATACGTATCAGCTAGGTGCGGAGGGAATTTTTAAGTTAACTTTTAAGTTAACTAGTATTATAAATTGGGTACTCTAGGCCGTTGCAAAAAAAAGACATTGACTTACTGGCGTGATGCAAAACGCAACAGTTTGAACATATTTATACAACTTTCAGAATTGCTGCGGAACTTTTGCAGTATCAGTGGCCGTAGTATATAAACGCCCGGGTGGGTAAAGTCTTAAAATTGCCCGGGCACTCACCCGGGTGTTTCTATACTATGACCACAGGTCTTAGTTTTTTTCAATTCTTATAAATGTTATTATTTTTGCCTTTAAAATAAATAAAGAAACCAACTTCGTGTCCGATCAACTTATGAAGTTCCCATGTGGCAATTGTGATATTGCACTTCATCTCATCGAGTACAATGGCTGCTGCTTCGGGATCACCCAAGAAGTTAGACTCGGCCGAAGATTTAGAGATTACATTTCCGATTCCTAGAATACGCTAATATGAAAATGAGTTAAGACCGTGAAATCAGTTTTGTGAAAAACAAATTTTGGCACAACTGAAAATGAGAGCGCGGTTGCTCAGTGGTTAGAAGCTTCGCCTCATAAGGTAGAAGTCGATGGTTGGAATCCCCCTGAAGAGATTATCTTCCGAATTTTAGGCACTTTGCTATGGAGATCCTGCTATGGAGACATTTTCGCTCCAAACTTCGCTGTGTGATCTAGTTCTTCGAAAAATGAATAAACAATATTTAATCTTTAAACGTTCAATATAACAAAAATACTTAGATAATAATTTTAAACCAAATTTTATAGTCAGCGCCGAAAGTAATAATGGAGTGTCACTTGCGTATTTTAGGACTTTTAACACCGCACCTGCAGGCAAATAGTACGCGCGTACTTGCAAAGTACAATAGGGCGCGCAAAAGGGGTTCTAGCGTTGAATTCTTTACACTTCATCATTACTTTTGGCGCTGACTATATCTTAGTTTGAAACTAGACTAACGGTAAAAAACAAAGTTTGGAGCAGAGCTCCATCATTTTGACCGAGCCGTTCATTTCAACCCACCATATAGACTTCCTCCCAGAATTACCGTCTTTTTAGGCATAGTGGCGAATTTAGGATTAAGTTTGAGTGCTAGGGCAACATTCGTTAGAGGACCAATACAGACTAAAGTAGCATCCGGATTCTTCTCGAAGATATCGATTAGGGCGACGGCGGCAGGTTCGGGATGGGTCGGAATCCAGTCGAACGGGATAACCTAACACTTTAAAATGATTGATACTGATATTTTATTAGTGTGCTGTACAGTTGGGCGTTTGAGCCCGTTTTGCGAGAGCCTGTGCTTCAGGCCCATGCCGGCTTTCGGGTTTCGGGCCGAGCTCAGGCTCGAAAAACGGGCTGGGGCTCGATTTTTCCGGCCGTACTGCCCAACACTGGTGTGCTAGGATTTGATCGTCCGCAGATAGTGGGTAATAGATAGTGGGTAATGGGTAATAGATAGATAGGAATAAAATATGGATATCCAGCGCTGGGAATTTCACGGGCAGGTGCAAGCCGGTGCCTGCTTTTTGGGATATCGGCTCGTGCCGAAAATTTTAGAAAAGGGCCGGCCCGAGGCTTTTTCCAAGTCCTTTATTGAACCTACCGTAATATTATTAGCTCTGATAATTCTAGCTACATTAGCCATTGCACGTGAAGTATTGACACATCCATGAGTTATTGTGAAGGCTATTATTTAAAGTTATTTTATTCATGCAATAAATTATTTTGTTAAAATATACAGTTGGAGGGCCCGGCATGACACGGGGGGTCCGATTTTCATTAATGCACTTGCAAGAAGGAAAAAGGACCAACTCTACTATTATCTGACCGGAATAAGCTTACTTTTTTGTACAGCTAGGGGGTTTTCCGAAGGCGTTAACATATCTGCCTAACCAGGGCTTGGAAAAGGCAGGCCGGTCAGTCGTTTCCCAAATTTTCGGCTCCGGGCCCGCACAATGCCCAGCCTTGTGGTCAACTCTAGGGTGATAGAGTTGCGCAAGTTTTAAAATATAACAAATTCTGAAAGATTTGGGGGATGTTTTAACCTAAGCAATGGAATAAATAGTTTTACAATCCGATACAGAATTCAAGATGTGATGATTATATAAACGTCTTAATACTGTATTCGTACATTACTTATAGGGACGTTTGGAAGAGTTTTAAGAATGGAAGGAGAGAGAGGTATTGTTCTAGCCATGAAGATACTGAAGAAGAGGCATGGAGATGCTTCAAATGATACTACTCCAGCTGATTCGGATCCTAATATCGTGGATGATATTGAGGTTTCACCTGCTACCATCGCATTAAATAAAGAGGTGACAGCAATTCAAACAGAGGGAACAGTTCTATTGATTTTAGGTACTCTATTGGAAGTATCTCAGTACTGATATGCCACCTAATATAGTATGGTTCATAAATAGCTATGAAATTAAAGGAGAAACAAGAATTCTATCAGAATTTTGTTCTAATAGCTTGGACAAGGTATTGAAAGGTAGGCAAAATAAATAGTTAATGTTGGACAACCTATTTTAGCCAGTGGGAATACATTAGACAATTGTACTAGTTTGAAATACATAAAAGAGACTCTCCTCGGACTAAACTTCATTCATAGTAGATGTATCGCCCATTGTGATATAAAACCGGCCAATATTCTTATCGGATCAGGAGGTAAGCAGTTACTGCTTGCAAAGAATATTAAATAGTTTAGACACAGCTAAGATATGTGATTTCGGCTTGTCGCGATTTTTTCAAGCACATGGAGTTCATCTGAATGGTTAACGGGTTGTTGGTACAATGTCATTCGCAGCTCCTGAAATGATATTGGATTCATTTTTGCCCTGCAGGTAAAGGAGTAATTATATTCGTTAATCGCGATAAATTATTAGATTGGACAAGGCAGACGTTTGGTCTGTTGGAATTACTGCTGTTCAAATTTTAACAGGATCCCTTCCATGGGCCGCTGCCAAAACTACGTAGGTACAACATAACTGTGAAAGAATCAACCTATTATTTAGAGATATGAGTTATGATAGATGGTTAAAGACAAACAATCATGAACTATTAGATAAAACACAGGAGATCACTAGAGGTACTATCGTGTTTGTGTAACAAAATTAAATATTCCTTTAGATTTGTTATCAAGAATGTTAATAGTAGTAAACGAGGACAGACCAACTTCTGGCGAGCTCTTAGAGAACTTCTTTCATCTAACGCCCAGTTCCATTCCTGATCCAAGGTGAGAAATCTAAAAGTCGGCATGGCGGTGGCCTAAAAAGTGTCGAAATAATACATGTTAAATTCAAATTTTCAATTATGTTATTAAAAAGAATTTATTTTTTAAAAATAATAAACACAAAACGCATTAAACTTCCAAAGATGGTAAAATAACACCAATATGTTTTAAAACGAACTTTTTTTATCATTGGTGTTTTTTTATCATTTTTGCAAGTTTAATGTGTTTTGTATTTAGATTATTATTTTTAAAAAATTGAAAGACAATTAGCCAACCAATTGAATATTTTTGCATCAAACTTTCAAAATACAGTTAGTACTCCAGTTTCTACACTAATACCAAATTTGAGCCAAATCGCTTGAAAAACCAAAAAAATTGGTAAATGATCATTTGACACAAAGTAAGTAGGATCTCTTTATGTTGTGCAGGCGATTATCTGGAAACCCAATGGGATTGGTATATCTTGTCTAATGGGACTTATCACAGTCAATTAAAGAAAATATCGTAACATTTCGGAATTATAAGGATGAAATTTGTACTTTATTTGAAAAAGCGTGCCATATAATAGTAATTGATAGATCAAACATCGGTTAAATTTTAAAAGAATTTCCCGAAATCCTACATTTTCATCTTTGAACTGTCAAATACTAGCTGTTTTCATTTATATTTTTAGGGATTCAGAGTACAGTGAAGGCTCATCTATAGAGATACAGAAACGTATTGATGCACCAGACGGTCTTGCCGAATACATTGATACCCTCAATACAAAAGATCCATATTCAAAGTGGGCAAATTATACAGCTGGTCTCAAAGTTACAGAATTTGAAATTGATGAAATCTCCGGTAAGTTGCAATGTGAATGTTTTGGCGCGGCCATTATATTACAAGAATTGATAACAATAGCTATTTACCGCGAGAACTCGTGGAAACTCACAAAATTTAAAGGACTAAA